>JAJIYU010008991.1:0-17435 GCA_030144865.1 Tinospora cordifolia | reverse complement strand
TGCTAATCTTCTTCCTTCTTTAGCCATTAACCGGGTTACTGTTGAAAGGGCTGTTCTAGTTTACTGTATCATGAAGGGGCTCCCAATCAATATTGGGACAATTATTTCCAGTTCTATTAGATCAGCCATCGACAAAACAAATGTCGGTCTGCCACATCCCACCTTGATCACCGAGCTATGCAGAAGGGCGGGAGTTGTTTGGGACAAGACCGAGCCGTTGTTGAAGATGAAGGACCACATAGCGGTGAAAATGCACGTATCCTCAGCTTCTAAGAGGCATAAGTCCTCTGCTGAGTCCCCTCCACCAGCTACCGGTCCTGCCTCTGCCCCTACACTCCCGGCAGATGCTCCTCAGTCTTCCTCAGTTGCAGCTGCATCTCGTTTCACTGAGGATCACACTATGATGCACTGGATGTCAAACATGACTCGGTGTATACATAGCTTGCAGCCGGGTATGGCAGAAGCTTTACCTCCACCTTCGTGCACCTTGCCTTACTTGGAGATGACGTGTTGCGTACCTCCAGCTCAGCCACCCCCACCAGAGGTTCCTACAGATGATGATGATGATAATGATGAAGATGGTGGTGATAACTTTAATGATTTTATTACTGAGGAAGAGATGTTTGGTGCAGATCCTTGAACACCATGAGTTTGATGTTTATTTTGTTTTTCTTGCATTTGTTTTGACAACTTGAACTATTGTGTATTCTTGATTCTTCTGTTTTTCTGTTTTCTTCTGATTATGCATAATTTTAACTGTGCTTCTAGTGATTAATGCTAATCCTTATTTTGCCTTAAATTCCAGACTAATTCTTTCTTTTTGGTTCTCTTTGAATGCATGTGTGATACGTTACCACGCCCATGTTTACATCTCTATGTGCACTTGAGGACAAGGCACAAAATGAGTTTGGAGGTGTGCGCGCATTCTTCGCATTCTTCTTCAAAGTCAAATTCAGGTTTAAAGTTTAAGTTTAATTTTTTTTAGGTTAATTATTTTGACATATTTTGTTATTTTTACTTATTTTGGTTGCATTATTGCTTATAAACTAAATATCTTTTTGGCATACATGCATAACTAGATATAGTATCTCATGATATTTAGAAATTAGGATTATTGATTTAGTGTCAATTCATGAGCATATTAGTTAGGACATGAGCATATAGGTGTCAATTAGGCTAGAATCATGCCATATTTCTGAAAAATTTTCATTGAGTAACCAATGAAATTGAAAATTCCTCTAGTGTGATGAGACAAAGAATTAGAGTACTTTTAAATAGTCTGTGTGCTTGGTTTGTCTGAAATTTGACCTTGACAGATCTCTGTAGTCTTAGGTAGACTGAGAAAGTAAGGAGTAGAAACCAAACCATAAGCGGAAAAAACTTCCCACAGATTCTCAAAATAATCGAATCTGTCTTGATTACTACTTAGGAATGACTATGGGAGGGAAATGAAGTAGCCATTATTCTTTGAGTCATCGCCTAAAGGCTGATCCCAGCATTTATATTCCTTTGTAGCCAATTTCGAGCCTTGCAGCCTGTTTTCTTGATTATGAACCTAGACATTAGAGAAACACTCGAACCTCTTGTGAATACATCAGTTAAACCTATTTGTGTGCACTCATGGTTGTAATATCACCTATTCTGATAATGCAAAAGAAGAAGGGGATGTGAACATTGAGTTATGTATATGTTCAACTTTATGTTATTCCTTTAAAAAAAAGAGTTATATTTATTTTCTTAGTATTTCAGTATTCTCAATGATAACTGAACTTTTGACTTTTGTAAGAGTATACATTTGAGTTTAATTTAAAGTGCATATACTGAAAGAAGTTTGGGGGAGCCATGAAAACATGGTTGTGAGCATGAAAAAAAAAAGAAAAAACAAAAGATGGAACAGAAATGCTCAAACTATATTAAGAAAATCAAACAAATTAGGTTATTATTATTGCTATGAGTGTACACCTGAGTCAGATTTAAATTCCTATTACACTTGTACCTCAAGTCAGGCCACGTTACAACCTAAAAGAAAGACCACTGATCCTGATTATAGTTTGACTTGAGTAGAAGATGGATAGATGAGAAAATTGAGAGGGTCTGTGTACTTAAGTATTAGGAAATAATTTTTGTGAATGGAATGGTACCCGCAAATCACTTGCAAAGTCCAATAGGATTGAGATACTGACGGATGATAGGATGAAGTTAAGGAAGAACAAATGATGAACTGAAAATCTAGACAAACTAAATGTCCCTAAGGGAGTGTTAATGAGTCATAAGCTATAGGAATGGGCAATTGAGGTTACAATGATGAGTGAAAAAGAATTTGAACTCTATATGGCATGACATGTTAGTTTTAGAATAGAGTCATTGTTCGAGGACGAACAATAGTCTAAGTTTGGCGGTATTTGTTAGTTGCATAATAAACCACTATTAGACTAGGTAAAATGATGCATTTTGTAGGAAATAAGAGAAAATATAAGTATAGAACTGCATAATTAGCAATAGTTGCATATAGTTAGGAAATGCATTGTTTAATAACTCTTAAGCCTTGTTTTGATGATTTTGATATGTTTCTATGAGAAAATAAGGTCTGGGAAAGGAATTTGCATGTATTACAGGATACAGGTTGATATATTCAAGGAATGCATCAGAAGAAAGTGTAAAAGAGATGAAAATCAAGAACAAAGACCAGAAGACCGCGGTACAACAAACTCAAGATTGCAGTCAGGACGGAAGAACAAAACAGTGTATACCACACTAGTGACCGCGGTCCACAGATTGAAGACCGTGGTCACCAAAATGTGGTTGGCACAGTACTTTTACAGACCGCGGTGGACAGAATGCAGAAAATCTGGGGTTTTTGACATCAAACACATGGACCGAGGTCACTCGATTTCAATGCGAGATTTTCGTATTTTTTAGGTTTTTTAGTGCGGGAATATAAATAGAAGAAGATTTTTAGAGTCCAAGAGAGAGAGGATTGAAGAAAAAACTTTGTGACGGCTCTTAGGGCATGAAAGTTTAAGTATTTATTGATTCTTGAAGATTGTAAAGAAAAATTTGAGTATGTTTTGCTTATTTGAATCCAATTTTATGTTTTCCTTTGCTTTTATGTCGAGCTAATCAGTTTTAAATGTCTGGGATTTGATTGTTCAAAGCATGGTTTGTAATATCTAATTGTAGTTGCTGATTTATAGATTCTATTCCTTATTATGTAGATTTAAAGCCGTATATCTACTGGCCACAGATATATTGAACCTAGCATTTCAGTTTATCTCGGGAGAAAAGTCTAAAATATGGACATCATAATCTGGACTTAGACCAGTTGATTGATCGGGAGATTGTTGACCAATCTAAGGAGTTGCACAGGGATTCTTAGTTTAAACACATAGATTGTCTAGCGAACGCCTCGGGAGAGGGTTTGACGAAACACATCTAGTAAGTGTTGAAACACCTTGGGAAAGGGTTTCAACCATTGATGTTATAACTCATAGATTAGCTAAAACCACAAATACAATAAAGATTTGCAAACTATGTGGCGACATTCATTATCCTAGACATGTTTCTTTACTGAATTCTACAATTTATCTTAGTCTTTGTTTACATCAGTTCCTGGTTTTTAAATTGAATTAATCACTTTCAATTTCGTCTTGATAAAATTGAGATCATTAGTAACTTTGGTATTAAAAATCAATAGCTACCAGTGTTCCTTGAGGACGATACCCGGACTTTCCGGATATTACTGCTGCGATCCCATACACTTGCGGGGTGGCTAACAGAGGTCTTTGGAATAAAAGAAATCAGCCGCTAGGCATTTCTTTCCTTGGACTATGCTCGACACTAGGTTTGTCTTCGGGATTTGGTAACCGGTTGCAGAGCGTTACCTTAGTAATTGGCTGCATAGCATTACTGTTCCTTAGACTATGATTCACATGTACGGGCCACGAGGGCATACATGGGGATAAGTAATGGGCTGCAGAGCGTTACTTATCTTTAGATGTTGATATCTCTGATTTCTTATTTCTGGCCAAATTGCATGCACTTATTTTTCATCGTAGATGACGAGGGAATATTGGGAGTCTAATCAACTCTTTGTGGATGATATCAGGGTACCATCAGTTAAGGATTCTTGGATGATATCCTCATTTATTCTGAATCAGATGCTGAGCATGAAAGACACTTGCACATGGTACTAGAAACACTTAGACAGAATAAATTGTACGCCAAATTCAGCAAATGTGAATTTTGGATGCAGCAAGTGAAATTTCTTGGTCATGTTGCATATCAGTGGATTCAGAGAAAGTGGAAGTGGTAACTAATTGGAAACAACCAACAACAATAACTGAGATTAGAAGTTTTCTTGGATTGGTTGGGTACTATCGCAGATTTATTAAGGATTTCTCAAAAATAGCTAGTCCACTGACAAAACTGACCAGGAAAGAAGAAAAGTTCATTTGGGATGATCAATGTGAGACATCATTCCACGAATTGAAAAGGAGATTGACAACAGCACTAGTCTTGATTACTCCTACACAAGGAGTAAGATACACCTTATATACAAACGCATCGTTGAATCGTTTGGGTGCGTTACTGATGCAAGAAGGATAGCCTGTGGCATATGCTTCCCGACAGTTAAAGTCACATGAGTAGAATTATCCCACACACGATCTGGAGCTTGCAGCAATCGTGTTCGCATTAAAGATTTGGAGGCATTATCTTTATGGGGAGAATTTAGACCTGTACTCAGATCATAAAAACCTCAAATATATCTATACTCATAAGGAACTCAATCAACGACAGAGAAGATGGTTAGAGTTCCTAAAAAACTATGACTTTCAGCTACATTATCATCCTGGTAAGGCTAACATAGTAGCAAATGCACTTAGTAGAAAGTTTAGCCGGAAGGATGAAGAAAGGGCACAAATGTATCAGCTAATTAGTACATATAACCTGAGTATAGCCACTAATAAAAAACAAGCACATCTATATGCGATAACTAGCCAACCAGATATTATACACCAAATCAAAGAGGAGCAGAAAAATGATAAGTGGCTGGCAAATTTAATTAATGGTGTTAGGCAAGGTAAACATATAGACTTCAAAATTGATGCAGATGGTTCACTGAGGTTAGGAAATAGGCTATGTGTACCAAGTACAGGACAAATCAAAGACACCATGCTGGATGAAGCATACTTAACCAAATACACATTTCATCTAGGTGGTGATAAAATGTATCGAAATTTGAGGAAGATTTATTGGTGGAAATGTATGAAGAAAGACATTGCAAAGTATGTTTCTCGATATCTTATATGCCAGCAGGTGAAGGCCGGGCACAAAAAGCCATCTGGCTTGTTGCAACCACTTCCAATACAGGAATGGAAGTGGGATAATATTACCAAGGATTTTGTGAGTGACCTTCCAAGAAATCAGAAAGGTGAAGACACCGTTTGGGTGATAGTAGATCGATTAACAAAGGTAGCTCACTTCTTGCTTATACTATCTACTAATCCAGTGAATAAGTTGGGTGAACTATATATTAGGGAAATAGTGAGACTACATGGAATCCCAAAGACAATTGTATCAAACCGAGATGCCAGATTCACATCCCAATTCTGGCAGAGTTTACGAAAGGAATTGGGACGTAGGATCACTATGAACATAGCATTTTACCCACTAACGGATGGACAATCTAAAAGGGTTATATAGGTGTTAGAAGATATGTTGAGAGCGTGTGCTCTAGATTTTAAGGGCAATTAGAGCAAATACTTACATTAACAGCGCTCACCTACAACAATAGTTATCAAGTGAGCATTAGAATGGTTCCATTTGAAGCGCTCTATGATAGACCCTGTAGATCACCATCTTGTTGGGCAGAACTAGAAGATCATGTGCTCACCAGACCTGATATGATTGAAGAGATGAACTCACAATTCAAGAAGATCCAAAAGAGGCTAGTGACTGCATAGAGCAAACAAAAAAGCTATGCAGACAGAAGAAGAAAGCCCTTAGAGTTCCAACCAGGAGACAGAGTATTCCTAAAGATAAGTCTACAGAAGGGAATTAGAAGGTTTGGAGCCAAGAGTAAGTTAGCCCCTAGATTCATTGGTCCGTTCGAGATACTCAAACAGATTGGTAAATGTGCTTACGAATTGGATCTTCCGAATCGATTATCTACAATCCACAATGTGTTCCTTGTATCGATGCTTCGGAAGTACGAACCAGATCCTTTACATATCATTCAATGGCAAGATATCGTACTTCAAGGTGATGCAACTTACGAAGAACTAGCTATTTGAATCTTGGATCGTAAGGTGCAGAGCCTCAGAACTAAAAACATTCCTTTAGTCAAAGTTCTATGGAAGCATCATAATCTAGAGGACGCCAACAGGGAATTGGAGAGTGAGATGCAGAAGAAGTACCCAGAACTGTTCTCCAAGAATTCAAATTGGGCAGGTATGTTCTATTTAAATTTTTATGGCGAAATTTCTTTAAAGGGAAGTAGATTGTAATAATTCAAATCATTTTAATGCATCCACATCAAAAATAAATTTAAGAATTTTAAATAAATAAAGAAAATTTTAAAAGAAAATATGTTTTGAATGTCCATGTGTATATTAATGTTAGTTGCATAATAAACCACTATTAGACGAGGTAAAATGATGCATTTTGTAGGAAATAAACGAAAATATAACTATAGAATTGCATAATTAGCAATAGTTGCATATAGTTGGGAAATGCATTGTTTAACAACTCTTAAGCCTTGTTTTGATAATTTTGATATGTTTCTATGAGAAAATAATGTATGGGAAAGGAATTTGCATGTATTACAGGATACAGATTCATATATTCAAGGAATGCATCAGAAGAAGGTGTTAAAGAGATGAAAATCAAGAACAAAGACTAGAAGACCGCGGTACAACAAACTAAAGATTGTAGTCAGGACTGAAGAACGAAACAGTGTACACCACACTGTTGACCGCGGTCCACAAATTGAAGACCGCGGTCACCAGAACGTGGTTGGCACAGGACTTTTACAGACCGCGATGGACAAAATGCAGAAAAAACTGGGGTTTTTGACATCAAGCACATGGACCGAGGTCACTCGGTTTCAATGCTAGATTTTTGTATTTTTTAGGTTTTTTAGTGCTGGACTATAAATAGAAGATGGTATTTAGAGTCCAATATATAGAGGATTGAAGAAAAAACTCTGTGAGGACTCCTAGGGCATGAAAGTGTGGATTTTTATTGACTTTTGTAGATTGTAAAGAGATTTGACTATGTTTTGCCTATTTGAATCCAATTCTATGTTTTACTTTACTTCTATGTCGAGCTAATCAGTTCTAATGTCTGGGATGTGATTGTTCAAAGCATGGTTTGTGATATCTAATTGTAGTTGTTGGTTTATAGATTCTATTCCTTATTTTGTGGACTTAAGGCCTTATATCTACTGGCCATAGATGTATTGAACTTAGTATTTCAGTCTATCTCGGGAGAGAAGTCTAAAATATGGACATCACAATCTGGACCTAGACCAGTTGATTGATCAGGAGATTGTTGACCAATCTAGGGAGTTGCACAGGGATTCTTTATCTAAACACATAGGTTGTCTAGCGAACGCCTCGGGAGAGGGTTTGACGAAACACATCTAGTGAGTATTGAAACACCTTGGGAAAGGGTTTCAACCATTGATGCTATAACTCATAGATTAGCTAAAACCTCCACTACAATAAAGATTTGCAAACTATGTGGCGACTTTCATTATCCTAGACATGTTTCTTTACTGAATTCTACAAATTATCATAGTCTTTGTTTACATTAGTTCCTAGTTTTTAAATTGAATTAATCACTTTAGATTTCATCTAGATAAAACTGAGATCATTAGTAACTTTGGTATTAAAAATCAATAACTACCAGTGTTCCCTGAGGACGATAGCCAGACTTTCCAGATAATACTGCTGCGATCCCGTACACTTGCGGGGTAGCTAACAATTAAATGAAAATAAAATCATATAAAATAGTTTAATGGCTTAGAAACTCAAAAAAATAATGAAAAATAGGAAAGGGGTACAAAAAGATCGCAGTCCGACTGCGGTAATCATGGAAGAAAACCACTTAGGGATAGTGGGGCCATACTGCCGACCGCAGTCCATAAATGGCCAACTGCAGTCCATAGTCGAGAAAACTGGAAATTTTGAGAAAAACTAACCACTGACTGAGGTCCTCATTTGCCGACTGCGGTCCGTGCGCGATATATAAATAGAATGACTGACTTAAACTCGTCATTTTCACTTTCAGTTTATTCCAGATGAGGGAGAAACGATTTTGGGAAGCTAGAAGAAGTACTCTGAAGCAAGTTTAGCTGGAAACTAAAGATTAAAGGTAAGAAATTGTCACACCTTGACCCCCGGATCAGACGTCGTGTCTGTCAATCTGACGCCCCGTCATCGGGCGTCGCGCGGCTCAAAGCTCGACGCGTGGTCTACCGAGGCCCCAGGCATGCGGCAGTCATTATCATCTTTCCACAGACCTCTATACACGAAGCATAAATTATTTCTTAATTTCAAATAATCATTTTAATCATGTTTCACTAAGCAATTAGTTTCAAATCAAATTCACCGGATGTTCAAAATCATATTTATACTGGAAATCAAGACAATAGTAGTAGAAGCATTTCTTTCAGATCAAATCTTTCTAAATCATTAAACATTGTATAGCGTACCATAACTAAAAATCATCAGTTTATCAATCAAAACAAAAATAGTGTTCAAAATGGTAAAACAGTCTTGTGAATACATATACAAAAATATGATACATGACCTTCTGGTCCAGATTCAAATATACATCGTAAAAATTGAACAAAACAAAGAGATAGTTTAACAAAAAATATCACACACTCTCTCTCTATACATCCTCCAGTCTCCGGTCTGCATCCTCACTGAGCGCTGGGCTCATGAGTACCTGTAAAATAAAAATGGGGTGAGCTCGAAAGTCCAGTGGATCTCCCCTACACATCAATAGCATTATACGAACGAGCATATGAAACATGCAAACAGTTTCAAATCATTAGGGCCATTTCAAACACTTAGTCAGTTTATCCGTTGCACTCTAATATCAGGAATTTACCATCTGATATTAGGAATTAACCGAAAGAGTGAACCACCCTCGGTATCCCAATTGTGGTCCTGAACACAATCAGGCACGACTTCTTTATAAAATAGAAGTCTACATCTGAGACCACGACCTAAGAAGGTACTGAAACCAAGGGAAAAATAGTCACGAATTTCCAAATTCGAGGGTCTCATACGGCCGCTCGCAGTTTGGCCTAGATGGGGATACCCACGATGACGTCCTGGGACATCCGGAGAACCTCAACGCGATGTGCCACCAGTGCCCGTCCATCGCCCTGGTACATGGAGTTCTTAATAAACCTTTAACGTTCTTTAGTTTCACAATCATAGTTTTCATTCCACACAGCATACAGACATGCTTATTCAAAATGCTAACCTAAATAAAGAAAGCAAACAAACACCAAATTAATCATAATACCCTAATACTAGAAAGCATGTAACCAGTCATCAGGATATCATGTTAATCAATCATTCCACCAAAGGCATACATTCCTAGCATGATACTAAGTACAGGAATTTAAACATGGATCATATTCCGTATCCTACATCTGCATAATACTAAAGAGTGAGGAAGAGATAATCAACCCCACCTGTACACACCGAAACGTTGTTGGATCGTCACCCCTCAAACAGTAGTCCAATATCGTCAATCTGCATCATTAGATGGTAATGATACATTACTTTGGGCCTTGAATACACATCTATCCCAACACTAAGGGTCTGTTATCAATTAGTCCTTTAGAGTGTACCCAAAAACACTCCAAGAACAACATCCATGTCCATTGTCAGCGGTCAGTACTGTGTGGACCATGGTCTACACACAATTTCTCACTCAATAGTGGGATTTCCTATGTGTACCCTATACTTGCGAGTTCCATTTCAGTTTAACACTTAAATCTAGTGTTTTGGACACCCAAAAATCATTCAACATTAAAACCCACTAAGGAATGGTTGTTTACATTGTTTATTTGCAAAAACCCCTTGATTAAGCCTTAAAACGGGATTTTGTTTCAATGAAATCAATCCCTTCATTTCTACCACCATACAACTATCCTAAATCCATCATACTAGTGTCCAAACACACATACAAGGGAATAAACAACAGTTCATCACGTTTAGCTTTGTTTCCAGCCACCAAACCTACAACACAAAGCTCCTAAACGGATCTTCATCACTTTGATTCACTAACCATTAGTAGCTACTCAGTTATGAGTGTAAATCTTAAAGGAAACTCAAAGAAAATTAGGAAACTCACCTTCAAATAGTTCTCCAGTCGTCTCCTCCGAATCCCAAGCCGTTTTAGTGCAAAATGAGAAAATCAGAGCTTAAAACATTTATATAGCTCGCACACGGACCGCGGTCGGCGTCAGACGGACCTCGGTCCTCATACAGATTTCTCTTCATGGACCTTGGTCTTCACTTTATGGACCTCGGTCATCCCTTTATGGACCGCGGTTGGCACTTTACGGACCGCGGTCACCCATGTGACCTAGTTTATGTTTTGTGATTTTTCCACTGATGACCGCGGTCTGCCTATAAGGACCGCGGCCTACAATGTATTTTTTTCCTTTTTTGTTCCAGATTCTTCTCACCACGGACCACAATCTGTTTCAGATGGACCGCGGTCGGCAGTGTGATGTCTTGTTTTTTAACGCTTTTTTCTGCACGTTTCTAACTATCTGAATGCTTTAATTTATTTTATCTTGATTAAATAAAATACAATGATCATTAAAAATAAGTTTCCAATCATTTTTATATTTATTTAGAATTTTTAAAAATTCATATTAACGTGGATGCATTTTATGACTTAGGGTGATTACAATCTACCCCCCTTAAAAGAAATTTCGTCCTCAAAATTTAAATGAAAAGTACCTGAGTAATGTTTCCAATTAATCTGTCCTGGCGAAGAGATCTGGATATTTCTTTTGCATCTCACTCTCAAGCTCCCAGGTAACTTCCTCCAGGTTATGATGCCTCCACAGGACTTTGACTAAAGGAATGTCCTTAGTCCTGAGACTTTGCACCTTACGATCAAGGATTTGCACTGTTGGCTCTTCGTAAGTAACATCATCTCGAAGTACGATCTCATCCAAATGTAAAACATGAGACGAGTCTGGTTCGTACTTTCGAAACATCGAAACGTGGAACACATTATGTACCGAGGACAATTTATTCGGCAAATCCAGCTCATAAGCACATGCACCAACCCGTCTAGTGATCTCAAACGGACTAAAATACCATGGTGCTAGCTTCCCCTTCACTCCAAACCGTCTGATTCCCTTTTGTGGGCTGATCTTAAAAAATACTTGATCATGGGTCTGGAACTCTAGAGGTCTTCTCCTCCCATCAGCATAGCTCTTCTGCCTGCTTTGTGCTATAGCTAGTCTCTTCTGGATTTGCTTCACCTGTTGGTTCATTTCCTCAATCAACTCGGGTCCAGTGAGTACCTGGTCTTCCAACTCTGCCCAATAGGATGGTGATCTATAGGGTCTGCTGTACAATGCCTCATATGGAGCCATCTTGATGTTTGCCTGATAACTGTTATTATATGCAAACTCGGCAAGATGTAGATGCTTACTCCAATTTCTTCTGAAGTCTAGGGCACATGCTCTCAGCATATCCTCCAATATTTGTATGACCCTTTCTGACTGCCCATCTATCTGTGGGTGAAAGGTTGTGCTCATGGTCAATCTGCTCCCCAATTCCTTCTATAGACTATGCCAGAACTGAGACGTGAATCTGGAGTCTCTGTCTGAGACTATGGTACTAGGAACACCATGCAATCGCACAATCTCTTACACATAAAGCTCTCCCAGCTTACTCATTGCATCCGTAGACCGAATAGGTAGAAAATGTGCCACCTTAGTCAGTCGGTCTACTATGACCCAAACGGTGTCTTCCCCCTTATGACTTCTCAGCAAGCCGTTTACAAAATCCATTGCTATATTGTCCCACTTCCATTCAGGAATCGGAAGTGGCTGTAATAAACCCGATGGTTTCCTGTGCTCAGCCTTGACCTGCTACAAGTCAAACACTAGGAGACATATCTAGCAATGTCCCTCTTCATGCCTCTCCACCAAAACGTTTTCTTCAAGTTCTGGTACATCTTGTCGCCCCCTGGATGCATAGTGTACTTACTCAAGTGTGCCTCATCCACTAGGATTCCTTTGGCCTGTCCAAAACTGGAAACACATAGTCGGTTCCCTAATCTCAACGCACCCTCTGTGTCAAGGCGAAAATCAGTGTGCTTGCCCTCCTTGACGCCATCTATCAGTCCTGTAATCCATACATCGGATTTTTGCTCATCTCTGATCTGGCATAAGATGTCTGGCTGGCAAGTCACTACATACGAATATGCTCGTGTATCATCTGTAGCTACACCCAGATTATAGTGACTAATCAACTGATACATCTGACCCACTTCATCCCTCCTGCTCAACTTCCTACTAAGAGCATCGGCAACTACATTCAACCTATCGGGATGGTAGTGCAGCTGAAAATCATAGTCACTAAGGAACTCAATCCACCTTCTCTGCCGAAGGTTTAGTTCCTTCTGAGTATATATGTACCTGAGGCTCTTATGGTCTGAGTAAAGATCAAAACTCTCACCATATAAATAGTGTCTCCATATCTTCAACACAAACACGATCGCTGCAAGCTCCAAATCGTGCATAGGATAGTTCAGCTCATGTAGCTTCAGCTGCCGTGAAGCATAAGCCACTGGCTATCCTTGCTACATCAGCACTGCACCCAATCCGCTAAGGGATGCATCAGTGCACAAAGTATACCTCACACCAGGGGTAGGTGTGATGAGTACCGGTGCTGTAGTCAACCTCTGCTTAAGCTCCTAAAAGGACTGCTCACACTGCTTACTCCAAATGAATTTTTCGTCCTTTCTAGTTAGCTTAGTCATTGGACCCGCCAATTTCGAGAAGTCTTTAATAAACCTGCGGTAGTACCCAGCCAACCCAAGAAAACTCCTAATCTTTGTCACTATAGTGGGTTGCTGCTAGTCGGATACTGCTCGCACCTTCTCCAGGTCTACTGTTATTCCCTGTGCTGACACCACGTGGCCAAGAAACTTGACCTACTTCATCCAAAAATCACACTTGCTAAATTTGGCATATAATTTATTCTGCCTCAGTGTTTCATAACAGTTTGCAAGTGTTGTATGTGCTCAGTCTCTGATCGGGAATATACTAGAATGTCATCAACAAATACTACTACAAACTGGTCAAGAAAACGACTGAAGATTTTGTTCATCAGGTCCATAAACGTGACTGGAGCATTAGTCAAACCAAATGGCATGGCCGTGAACTCATAGTGGCCATATCGCGTCCTGAAGGTTGTCTTCTGTATGTCAAACTCCCTAATCCTCAGCTGATGATACCCTGACCTCAGATCTATCTTGGAGAAGTACTGTGCTCCACTGAGCTGATCAAAGAGGTCATCAATCCGTGGTAAAAGGTATCTATTCTTAATAGTAACACTGTTTAGCTTTCGGTAGTCTATGCATAGCCTCATGGAATCGTCTTTCTTCCTCACAAATAGGACTGGAGCTCCCCATGGCGACTCACTCTGTCTGATGAATCCCTTCGTCATGAGCTCGTCCAACTGAGTCTTCAACTCTATCAACTCCACAGGTGCCATCCTATATGCTAGAATAGCAATGGGATTAGTGTTGGGATGCAACTCAATCTTAAACTCTACCTGTCTATGACGTGGAAGTCCAGGTAGATCCTCTAGGAATATATCTATGTAATCTTGTATCACAGGAATACTATGAATATTTGTGGTCCCCTCTACATCCTCATCCGCTAGCTTCCTGAAGTCTCCTTTCTGCTGAATGGCATACAACAAGGCAAGTGTAGGACTCCTAGGTAGTCTCCGAATATCCCCATCAATCTTTAAGGTCTCTCCTGATGGCAACTGTATAGTAACTCTCCTCCTCTGGCAATCAATCTATGCCTGATATTGGGCAACCAATCCATTCCCAATATCACATCGTAGCCACTGAAATGAAGTAAGCAGAGATCAGCGGGAATCAGCTGGTCTCCAAATCTAAACTCAACTCCACAACACTTCCCTGAGCTTACTGTCTCGCCTATCGGCGTGGCAACATCTAATGGTACTGCCAATGGGCTCGTGACAAGTCTCAATCTATTCACCAAATCTTCTAAAATAAAAGACCGTGTGGCACCAGAATCAAACAAGACATGCACAGCTGTACCAAACAACAAAAACGTACCATCAACCGCAGGAGTCGGGGTTGTCTAGGCCTCTGCTGCATACAGTCTGGCCTGCTCTCTCTGTCTTGTCTGGGATCATGTTTGCCTCTACTGCGGCCGACTACTCTGTCCCTGCCCTAACTGCTGTTGTACTGGTGTTGGAGCTCTGGTAGGGCAATCTTTAATCATATGTCCCTACTGGCCACACGAGAAGCACAGTCCTAACTTCTTGGCCTGCTCCCTCTGCTCAGTTCTAATCTGACCTGGTCCGGTCTGCTCCTGCTGCCTTGAAGTCTGGGCCTGACCACTAGCAATAGGCGCTCTACATGGTCGTCGTCGGTCTCTCCTCTGTTGCGGGGCTCCACATATCTGACCTGAATATGATCTCTTTTGTCTACTCTTGAGCGACTGCCCAAACTCTATGTCTCTCTCTATATGCTGGGCCCTCACAACTGCCTCTCCGAAAGTAGTCAGTCTCTGAGGCGTGATCATTCTCCTAATCTCCATCCCCAAACCCTCTATAAACTTCTCCGCCTTTAGTAGCTCATCTACTACCATCTCTGGGCAGAATCTCGACAACTCTATAAACCTGTGCTCATACTATGTCACAGTCAATGTCCTCTGCGTCAGCTTGATAAAATTTGATCGCATCTGGGACTTCCATGCTGACGAGAAGAGAGTATCATAAAATAGTTTTTGGAACTCATCCCAGGTCATCACTGTCTCATCAATGGTCGGATCTACCACTATCATCTTCCACTAGTGGTAGGCTAGTCCCACCATCTAATGTACTGCCAAAGCTACTATCCTCGGTCCAGTCAATCCTAACAGTGTCAGATGCTTATCCATCTCTATGAACCATCTATCTGCTGCAATAGGATCTGTCTGTTCCTCAAACTGGCTAGGACGCAACTTCTGAAACTTTATAGCTAGGTCCTTCTGCTCTTTATCATAATCGATGGACTTGCTTGCCGTCTGTGCTGGACTCTCAAGGGGTATTGTCACTAGAATTGCTGCCTCATCGGGTACAGACGCTGGTGTAGACGTCTGTGCAGGTACTGGAGGCCGTATGGGTGGCTGAGAAGACTCTGTCGGGTACTGGCTCGTCATGGCCCTGTCCACTGCCCTATCCACCGCTCTCTGTATCATATCTGCGAGAGCCTCGGGGGATACTATAATGGCAATTGGCGCCATCGCCTCGTTAACACCCTCCTCTATCTGTACTAGTTCCTCAGTAGCCTCACCCCTGGACCTGCCCCTACGGAGTCTGCCTTGTCCTCTAATTTTCGGCATTATCTTCAAGTCAAAAGCACACTTTTAGTATCCAACAGTGTAATCATAATATAGCAGAAAATTCAATAATTTAAATGAATATAACTGCCTTTCAACTTTAAGCTGAATACCATGACTTGTGATAATAGCCATTCATTTCAACCAGCCTATATCATTCACATTCATCGTGCTACTATGACTCTAAGTTCATGTCTCTAGGTTCTCGATATGTTTTAATGGCCTAGGGTTTTATGTTTCTAAGTCGACAGCATTTTATTCAGTTCTGGGTACAAGAATTTATGTGATCAATACTCAAAATAATGATATCACATATATCCAAAGCAAACACCCAACAATCAACCAAACAATGCACGCTGGCATAATGGAATCCCTATTCCATTACAGCTATTATATATTTATGCCAAATCTTGGTCTCTAAGGATGAGCAAGACCCACTGTACGCGACCGTCCCATACTAGTGAAATACAGTGCATGCAAGTTCTTCCAAAGAGTCCGTTCATCGCCCATTACAATTTCACAAGTGTCTCGCTCCTTAAAGCAGACGCAAGACCCACCATACGTGACCGTCCCATACCAGTAGAATACAGTGCGTACATGTTCTGCCCAAAAATCGATCACTCACCATACATGGTCCGTCATTCTTCAAATCCAGGATTCCTCCATACCCCCAAAGGATACAGGATCTTCTTGAATCGAGTCATGACTAAAGCAAGTGTGCGTTTCACGTTATAAATCTCTAGCTTATGTCCTAGAAGCTTTTATTGAGATCCACTGTCTTCAAGACATCACCCGGTCTTCCCTAAACCTAGAGTTACAAGGCTACTACCCGTACTCAAATCCGTCTGCGAATGGTCATTTGAGCACCTGACATCACCTAAATCTTTTCTAGACTTCTAGCCACATAGTTATTAGTGAATTTCTTTTATTAACTCTCTTTTCAAAACAAATCCGATCGAAATCATTTCCAGTGAAAATCAATCCGGTGAAATTTTCTTTTCATTCCAATAACATTATTTTAAAAAGAACAATTCCATCTGGCATTACTCGGCCAGGAAAAATTTAGTCATGCCCAGTGTTATCAAACACTGAGCTTTGACACCAAAAACTCTGTCACACCTCGACCCCCGGACCGGACGCCGTGTCCGTCAATCTGAGGCCCCGTCGTCGGGCGTCGCGTGGCTCCAAGCTCGAAGCATGGTCTGCCGAGGCCCTGGGCGTGCGACAGTCATCATCATCTTTCCACAAACCTCTACACACGAGGCTTAAATCATTTCTTAATTTCAAATAATCATTTTAATCATGTTTCACTAAGCAATTAGTTTCAAATAAAATTCACCGGATGTTCAAAATCATATTTATACTGGAAATCAAGATAATAATAGCAGAAGCATTTCTTTCGGATCAAATCTTTCTAAATCATTGAACATTGTATAGCGTACCATAACTAAAAATCATCAGTTTATCAATCAAAATAAAAACAATGTTCAAAATGGTAAAACAGTCTTGTGAATACATTATACAAAAATATGATACATGACCCTCCGGTCTAGATTCAAATATGCATCGTAAAAACTGAACAAAACAAAGAGATAGTTTAACAAAAAAATATCACACACTCTCTCTCTATACATCCTCCAGTCTCCGGTCTGCATGCTCACTGAGCGCTAGGATCATGAGTACCTGTTAGCGGACTCGCAAGTATACGAGATCGCTTGTAGTAATATCCGGAAAGTCCGGGTATCGTCCTCAGGGAATACTAATGGTGGTTGAATTTTCTTTAACACCAAAG
>JAJIYU010008990.1:0-17467 GCA_030144865.1 Tinospora cordifolia | reverse complement strand
ACAGGTGGGGTTGATTATCTCTTCCTCACTCTTTAGTATTATGCGGACGTAGGATACGAAATATGATCTATGTTTAAATTCCTGTACTTAGTATCATGCTAGGAATGTATGCCTTGGGTGGATTGATTTACATGGTATCCTAATGTCTGGTTACTCGCTTTCTAGTGCTAGGATATTATGATCAGCTTGGTGTTTATTTGCTTTCTTTGCTTAGGTTTGCATTTGAATAAGCATGTTTGTATGCTATGTGGAATGAAAACTATGATTGTGAAACTAAAGAGCATTAAAGGTTTATTAAAAACTCCACGTACCGGCGCGATGGACGGGCACTGGTGGCACATCGCGCTGAGGTTCTCCGGATGTCCCAAGACGTCATCGTGGGTATCCCCAACTAAGCCAAACTGCGAGCGGCCGTGTGAGACCCTCGAATTTGGAAAGTCATGAGGATTTTTCCCTTGGTTTCAGTATCTTCTTGGGTTGTGGTCTCAAAGGTAGACTTATGTGTTATAAAGATGTCGTGCCTGATTGTGTTCATGACCACAATTGGGATACCGAGGGTGGTTCACTCTTTCGGTTAATTCCTAATATCAGATGGTAAATTCCTGATATTAGAGCGCAACGGATAAACTTACTAAGTGTTTGAAACGCCCCTAATGATTTGAAATTGTTTGCACGTTTCATATGCTCATTTGTATAATGTTATTGATGTGTAGGGGAGATCCACTAGGCTTTCGAGCTCACCCCATTTTTATTTCACAGGTACTCATGAGCCCAACGCTCAGTGAGGATGCAGACCAAAGACTGGAGGATTTATAGTGAGAGAGAGTGATATTTTTTGTTAAACTATCTCTCTATTTTGTACAGTTTTCATGATGTATATTTTGAATTTGGACCAAAGGGTTATGTATCATATTTTTGTATATATATTCACAGGACTGTTTTTACCATCTTGAACATTGTTTTATTGTGATCGATAAACTAATGATTTTTAGTTATGGTACGCTATATACTGTTCTATGATTTAGAAAGATTTGATTCGAAAAGCGATTAGCCAAGAAAAAAATGAATTTTGAACTTTGAAGAAAGAACCAGATTTATCGGGTTTGAGAGGGTGGTGAAAGAAAGAAACTTAAGAAGAATCTAAATTTTCATGAAACAAACTAGAATCTTCTGGTTGGGCGGCAAATGAAGAAGAACCGAGAAGAGGGAGACGAGTTCCAACAAAACAAAGAGAGGAGCTGAAGAAGAAGTTCTTGTTGGTGGCCGAATCAACAAACAAGAAGAAAAAGACAATAGAGGAAAGGGAAAATAGAGGGGGATGAAGTTGGTGCATCTAGTTGCTGCAAACCGTGAAGGAGAACAAAGCATGGAAGCTAGAAAAAAGAAGAAACAAGAAAGAAAATGAAGAAGTAGTAGCAGCATCTCTGTGGCATGCTCAGCGTAAAGAAGAAGAAGAATGCCTGCAGCTGTGATCTAGTGGCCATGCATAATGAAATGAAGGAAGAAAGCAGAACAACATGGCTTTACTGCTGCTGCTACTCTAAGCTGTTGTTGTAGAACCATAAAGTTGTGCTGTTGGCCGGGAGCCACAAACAAAGGAGAAGAAGGAAAGAGTGAAGCTGCTGGTATTTGTTTGGTGCGACGAACAGAGGAAGGAAATGAAAACAGAACAACGCTACTCTGTTCCTACTGTTGTTGTTGTTCCCTATTACCGAACGAAGAAGAACAAAAAATAGGGGCTATAAGCTGTTTGTCCGTGACAATGAAGAAGAAGAGATGTGGGTGCGTGAGTGGTTGCAGCTACTGGTTTGTGCGTGAATGAGAGGATGCGAGCTGTGAAGTGCTTGGCTTGAAGCTATTGGGTGTGTGTACAAACAGGTAAACAAAAAGGAGAAGAAGATGGAGTTCTGTTTGGACGTGAATGAGGAAGAAGATGAAGAACAGGGAAATGATTTGTAAACTTCGCTGGAATGGATCAAAACAGAGAAATAGGAATGCAATTTGGTGCGTTGCAGTTGGTGAAATGAAAAGAAGAGGAGGATGAAACAAAGCAAATTTTAGATTGAAATTTGTGTGTTTGATTCCGATTTTCATGCTAACGGGCCATGAGTCACAAGTATAGAAAAGGGAAATGGTGTGCTTAGGAAGTTTAATGCATGGAAGTTGGTTGATTTTTAGCAGTGGTTTTGTTGGTTTTGGGTTGTGCATTATTGAGGATGTTGTGTGTGTTTTAATGTGTGGAGATGTGTTATGTTGATTTGACTTGTGTGGGTGGGAAATTTTAAGTACTTGTTGTCTGTGAAGAAGGAATAGAAGAAGACACACTGGATGTGAGATTGGAACATGAGGAGTTGGAGCACAATTAGGTTTTAACTTAAGCTATTGATCGCCTAATAGAAGTTAGAGGAAGCACCATCTGGTTCGTTAGCTTCAATTTTTGATTTTGGAGACCATTGAAACCAAGAAGATTAATGCCGAACTTGGTGGCTTAAATTCTTTGTTATCCATCGAACAATCTCCTTCTGATCCCCTGATCTCCAAGGTTTGAACCATCATTCTTGGAATGGATGTTTCACATAGTTCTCCTTGGCATCTATACGAACACAGTCGTCCAAGGCTAAAATGATAGAATCTCTATTCAAGCAAGTCTCAGACACAGAGGATGAAGGCAGTGTTAGAGAGCTACTTCTGGATTTCTATACTAGTTCAAGGAAGAGAAAGCCTGATCAAGTTGTGATTTTTAGATCTCGAAGGAAAGCAAGGTTGTCCTGAAGAACGACAAAAATTAGGTGGGTGTGACTTCCTTACTCATATGTATTATATAGATTTAAAATTTAAAGCATTTGTTTGAATAATTCTAGGTTATTAGAACCTTATTAGGAAATTGATTGAAACTATTTGGTTTATTTGAATGATGTGTGATTCATGATGAATTATTTAGATTCATGTGTAATCAGTTCATGACATGATTGAATATAAAAGCTACCTTTAAATTTACTCGATTAGAGCATGCATGACTAGGAAAATATGTATCTAGATCCTATTGTTTACTAATACACTTTATCATGTTCATTTGTATGCATTGTTTGAATTATTGTTTTGTGTATTATGTGATGCTTGGTGTGTTTGAGAATGTTTGTAAAACAAAAATAAGACTAAAGTTTATTAAGAATTCACGTACCGGTGGGATTGTCGAGTCTGAAGCGGATCGAGGTGGTATTTCCTATATGTCACAGCTTGAGATTGTCAAGCTACAATATGAGTTGTAGGTATTCCCACCTGGAGCTGCCTGCAACAGCTCAAAGGTTTTGGGAGACGGTACAAGCCGCGGTAAGTACTGTCAACCATCTTCTAGTCTTAGATTGCAACTAAAACAAATGAATGTTTGAAGCGCCTAATGTTTGAAAGTGTTTCTAATGTTTTGGATTGGGTTTGTATAATGCATGTGATGTGTAGGAACGATCCACTAGGCTTTCGAGCTCACTCCTACTTTATTTTTCAGGTGCACCTAGACTTAGAGTACTGTAACTTACATCTGAAGACTCACACTTTAATTGTACACCTCATTAGCCAGGATAGGTGGTATTGGAAGTCGTATTTTGTTAATCTTTTTGAAACGATTTCCATGTATTTACATGATTTTAAATTCTATTTAACCAGATATGTGAGCAATATTATATGTTTAATATTTCAATGTTGATACACATTTTAGAGTAGTTCTGCTACATTATTTATGATTTATATTGAGAAATCCGGTGAATGTATTGAGAAATTATTTTGATCTTTTGTTTTGTATAAAACACTAACATTAACTTGAGAACTAACATTTATGAACTTAATTTTGAAGAAAAAGAGTTTTGACAGAAGAAAATTTTTGGTAACATCTTGATTTTCAACGGGTGACGATCCACGCGTGAGACAACACGTGAGAGGAGGTTCGATTAAAAATTGGGGTGTTACACAACTGCACACTTCTCGAAAAATTGTAGGTGGTGTTAAGTTCTCAATAACTTGAATCTTGGCACGATCCACCTCAAGTCCATCCACTGATACTTTATGGCCCAAGACAATGCCTTCTCGAACCATGAAATGACATGTCTCCCAGTTAAGTACCAAGTTCTTCTTCTCATAGCAGGAGAGAACTTTCTCCAAATTAAATAGACAACTACCAAACGTGACACCAAACATAGAAAATTCATCCATGAATACCTCCATGATATCTTCTAACATATTTGCAAAGATTTCCATCATGCATCTCTAAAAGGTGGCTTGTGCATTGCAAAAACCAAACGGCATCCTACGGAATGGATAAGTGTCATATGGACAAGTGAAAGTGGTTTTCTCTTGTTCTTCTAGTGCAATGACAATTTGGTTGTACCCTAAATACCCATCCAAGAAGCAATAGAATTCAAAACCAACAATCTGGTATAGCATTTGATCTACAAATGGCAAAGGGAAGTGATCTTTCCAGGGGCCATGTTCAGCTTTTTACAATCAATGCACACACGCCACCCTATAGTAGTTCTAGAAGTAATTGTCTCCCCCTTTTCATTAGTAACCACAGTGATTCCTCTCTTCCTGGGCACCACATGAATAGGGCTGGCCCACTATAAATCGAAATAGCATAGATGATGCCTGCCTTTAGCCACTTCATTACCTCTCTTTTCACCACTTCCTTCATTATTGAGTTAAGTCTCCATTGTTGTTCTAATGTAGGCTTATGAAAGTCTTCCATTAAGATCTTGTGCATACAAAGAGCTATAGTTATACCCCGGACAACTTCAATTGTCCACCCAATAGCAGACTTATGGTCTCTAAGCATTCGTAATAGTTTTTCTTCTTGGATAGAGGTTAACGAAGAAGAAGTAATAACTAGTAGTGATAGTGCTCAAGCCAAATAGGCATATTTGAGATGATCAAGAAGGGGTTTCAGGTCAATGGCCTTAGAAACTTGTTGAAGGTTTTCAGATTGGGTGGAATTAGACAAAAGAGTGTGGGTGTCGTTAGGCTCAGGTGGGGAGGCTTCCAAAGCTAGAACAATTAGTTTCTCATTTTTAATCATGGGTTGGGGAAAGGAAATAGAATGAGAGATACACCCAACCAAGTCATCTTGGGAACTAAGTTCATTCGCCACTTCAACATGCAAGAATTGATGAATTCAATTCACTTGCATTCATGTAAATCACTGGGGTAATGCATAACCTTGTAGAGGTTGAAAACAACTTTTTCTTCAATCACCCTCAAAGTGAGCCCACCCTTGTGTACATTTATCAATGCAAGGCCTTTAGTTAAGAATTGTCTCCCAAGGACAAGCGAGATCTCACCATCTTCTTCCATATCCAAAACCACAAAGTCAACAGGAAAAATGAATTTATCCACCTTGACCAAAACATCTTCAATCATGCCTGTTGGATAAGTCAAAAATCTGTCCCCAAGTTGAAGAGTAACTGTGGTGGGTTTGATTTTTGAAATACCCATCCTCGTACACACTAACATTGGAATAACATTGATGCTTGCCCCCAAATCACTGAGTACCTTCTCAAAGATTTTAGACCCAATGTTATAGAATATGGTAAAGTTTCCTAGATCTTTTAACTTCTGAGAAAGTTTTCTCTGAATGATTGCACTACATTTTTCAATTAGCTTCACTATTTCGAAGTCTTTTAGCTTTCTCTTGTTTGACATAATCTCCTTCATAAATTTTCCATAGTTGGACATTTACTGTAGAGCTTCTACCAAGGGAATGTTGATATGTATCTTCTTGAACAATTCCAAAAACTTAGCAAATTGATCGTCCAACTTCTTCTTCTGGAACCTTTGGGGAAATGGAAATGTTGGAGATTTAAGGATTTTTCTCCCTTGAATAGTGATTCCCTTAGGTTTCCCTTGTGATTTATGTAGGACCTCAAGCTGTATAGCTGGTGGACTTGGAACATCCTTTTCAAAACTGTTAGTGTCTTCAGCTTCAACAGATGGATTAATTGCATAAGGTGGACTTGCTACCTCTTTCCCACTTCTTGTCATCATTGCTTTGCAACTTTACTTGGGATTTATTTGAGTGTCACTAGGGACAGAGTTGCGCTACTAAGTTGACACTATCAATTCTAGTTGTCCCACTTGAGTTTCTAAACTCTTAACTATAGCATTCATATTTCCAATTTGAATCTCAATACTAGAGATTCTACTATCATTCTTGTCCACTCTCCCTATCAGCTCCTTGAAGAAACTCAGGTGCATGTTCATCATTTCCTAAAACTTGTCTTCTAAGGACAACTTCTTATCTTGTAGGGGCTATTGTGGCACAAATCCTGGTGGAAGTTGTTGAGAATTTCTATTGATTTCATAAGAGAAGTTCTCATGATTTCCAACTCCTAAATGATAGTACTTTGGAACATTGTATCCCCCAGATGGACCTTGGTACCCACTGAATCAATTCATGGCATTCAATTGTTCAATAGAAGCTTATCTAACATAAGTGCTTTGTTGGCTTCTGCAATTGATTGAACTTACTAATTTTGCTGATTTTGATAATGTCCATTGCTGCTCTTGTCTTCTACCAAGTTCAATCGATGAGTTATGGCGGCAATTTGACATGTAGAGCATTTATATCATCGACCTCATGAATTCCCACCCTCTTTGGCATTCCTCTTGTTGTACCATAGCCATATGCAATTGTTGTCATGTCTTCAATGAGTTGGGTGGCGTCAGTAGTGGACTTTCCCATCAACGAACCTCCCGCTGCAAAATCTAGAAGGCTTTATTAGGTAGAGTGAGTCCACTATAGAACCTCTGAATTTGAAGCCAAGGGAGATATTCGTATAGTGGTCATCGCTTCAATAGGTCCTTGAATCTTTCCCAAGCTTCATAAAGAGATTCGAATTCGCATTACTTTAAGGAACTGATTCTACCCTACAATTAATGTACCTTAGCGGGTGTAAAATATTTCTAGAGGAATTTTTGACCCATTTCCTCCCATGTTGTAATGCTTCTTGGAAGTAATGTCTAAAGCCAATTCGTAGCTTTATCCCTTAGAGAGAAAGGGAAAAGCCTTAGTCTTAACTGGTTTTTGGTTACAACATTCATCTTGACTGTGTCACAGATCTCCATGAAAGAATTGAGGTGCGCCATAGGATCTTCTATTGCTAAACCCCCAAACTACTATTGTTGCACCATTGTAATTAAGGAAGGCTTTAACTTGACATTATTTGCATTTATCGGTGACCTAGTTATACCAGAGTAATTGTTGCTTAGTACGAGTTTGAAGAAATCCCATAATGGTGCATCTCCATTATTCCCCACATTAGAAGTTCTACTATCAGCCATAGTTGATACACATCCTTTAGCTTCCAAGCGAATTTGATTTATGGTCTTGAACAAATCCGAGTCGTATGCTTCACAAAGGACTCTATTCGTTCAACCCTGAAACACCAAAAGAAAGCACAAAATCAAGTGTATTCAATGTAGTTAAAAATATATATATCAGCAATCAACACAAAATTAAAAATTAAAAGATTTTCCTTAATTAAAACTAAACCAAGTTCAATTGGTTTTAAGACAATTAATGTTGTTCCCTAGCAGTGGTGCCAAAAACTTGTTTGCAACCCCGCAAGCATACAGGATTGCAATAGTAATAACCAGTAGAGACCGTGTATCTCCTCAGGGAACAGATATCGGTCAACTATCTCAAATCCCAATGTAATATTAGCATTCACTTTATTACGGTTCCTAATATAGTTTGATTTGCTTGAATCCGAGTTTGAAATAAAAACTATTGAAAGCAATAAAAATTGTGTTTCAAAAACTATATTGAATAATTATCTAAGATAATAAATTATTTTGTTCTCGCCTTCAATTCCTATTCCAATTATTAAAAATCTAGTATTGTAGGTTCTAGCACTTATCATCAAGACTGTCTACTGAGGTGCCCTAACAGCTATCAGTCTTGTTCCCTAATACCCTCTTCCGAGGCGCATCGTTAACAATCTAATGCCTTGTAAACAATAATCATGTGCAACCTCCTAAATAATCGACAACCTTCCAGTTAATCAACTGATCTAGGTTTATATTTTGCTAGTCAATCTATTAAACCTCTCTCCTAAGTTAGTTTAATAGTTTGAGATCATAACGTTCATGGCTAGTAAACATTAAGCATTAAACACCCAAAATATAAAATGATACATCAAAATCAATTAATTGGAATATTAAATCTTAGAAACCTACGTAAAAAATTTACATCCTAGACTTAAGATTAACTAGCCTAACATTGTAATAAGTTCAAACATAGAAAATAGTAAATACAAAGTAACATACTCAACGCTTGATCCTTAATCTTAAATCCTTTATTGTTCTTGTTCTTCGTTTTTGTTTGCCCATCAAAATCAACTAATCTTCCAAGTTTAGAATGCTTAAACCCTAATCTACTTTCCTATTTATAATAAAACACTTAAAAAACCCTAAAGAAAATTAGAAATAAATTAATTAGTCACATTACCGTGGTCAATGACTGCGGTAATCCTTGTCCCTAGTTGAAACATGAATTTCTGGCATTTTTTGAACTGCGATCATTGCTTGGTAATCATTTTCTGCATGATATGCATGTTTTGGTTACCACGATCACTAGTTGGATCACCACAGTAACTAGTGTGACTTGTTTTTCTACGATTTTATGGCTTTTCTCTAACTACCTCGATCATCAGTTCATGTACTGCGGTAATTGGTTGCTCTCCTTTGATTTTAGCTTTTTTTGCCTCTTTGTGTTGTTATTTTCTCTTTGCTTCACTCTTGTCCTCCACAAACACTAAAGAACCTTCCTCAGACATCATTTTCTCATAGAAACGCTATAAGCAATGCTTAAGAATCAAATGCAATAAAATATGTAATTCTTATCATAAATGCTCATGCCACTAATCATGCACAAATGTATTTGATTTGATATTAAACTTTTATAAAATACCTATAAACTACCCATAATAATGTTAATCTATCATGCAACTAACAAAAGTTGTATATGATGTATATTTGCTTATATGGGTATTTATATTGATAGTTATTTCAAGCTAACAAGTACAATGGATTTGATTTTGATAGAGTTTTATTTGCTTATAAATTTCAGTGTTGCAAGATCAACTATGGATCCTAATGAAAAGTTGAATCAGACACTGGAAGCCATACTTGCCTCGTAGCAACAGTAATAGGCACTATTAGCTACTCTATTGGCACAGATGAAAGGCAACAAACCAGTTCCACATAATGTGCTAACGGATGGAGAACAAAGTAGTGCGAGTGTTCTTATGAGAGGTAGAAGAACTAAACCAATTGTTGATCCTATTCCAGTTCAAGTTGAGGTGGTAGCACTTGTGGATCCTAATGCTAAGAAAGATAAGTATAAGAAGGTAATGAAGGCCTTCAAGCATAGGGTCCTATGATTTTTCAAGAGGGCTTGATCTTGAAACTATAGAAAGGTGGATGAACATGATGGAAGCTATTTGTGAGCATATGCAAGCAAGATATGGAGTGGTATGAAACTTGGGCTAATAGTGTAGATAGAGTTGATTGGCATAGAGGATCCAATATCAACATTGTCACAACCCACTTCGTAATAGTGACGTCACAACCGGCACTTAATACCATAAATGCTACACCTACGTATATAATAATATGTCAGCCATTTATACTCAAAATTACTCAATATCCACACAAAAAATTTTGGTAGAATCTTCCCTAAAACTTTGACTTATCCTAAATAAAACTCATCATGTAACACCCCAACCCCCTAGAGATAGGTTTAAGCTCAACCACATGGCAGGTTGGGTCCTATGTTACGCTTACAAGTACAAAACTTGGACATCAAGCATGGGTGTACAATATCAAATTTTAGGGGACACCATATACTAGTCAAAGATGCTCATCTTGGTTCTAAGAAACTATCTAAATAGGGTTGCTCACATGTGTGCACACACGCATGTGCATGGTTGGGCTGATTTTTACTTAAGTGGGTGTGGGTATACACAATCAAGTGGGGGTGTATATGGACTTATGTCTCATGGTTTCTACACCATAGAAAACGTCTACTAATATGGGTGTATTGAATCATTTGCATGGAACATGGGTTCATTTTACAAGGATTCAAATAATGGACACGTCCCATGGAGCTTCGATAGGGTAAGGTGCACATGATTATGGTGTTCCATCCTTATAACTTTAACATGTTAGGGGTGGCCATGACTTCATGGGTTCACATAAATCAAATAAAAATTAAGATCTCCTTATTTACATAAAATTATGATTTATATCCTATAGTTTTGGAATCACATGAACCTAATGCATATTTTAAGGTATGGTATGACCCCAGGTGATTTTTCTTCAAAAACTTTCTTTATTTAAAACCCACTGAGGTCACTAGGCAAATAAAAATCCAAATCTTCGCCAATTATTCTGATTTTTTGATATGTCATTTATTTTGTTAGTTCATATCATTCTATTTCGTTTCGGGTCATTTTAATCCCCTGAAGTACCCTAAAAGACAATTCTTTCTAATTTTGACCCTCTGAAGAGCGTTTGGCAAATGAAAACCTTTACCTCAACCAATTGTTCTAATTTTTGGATATGTTGTCTCCTTAGTTGGTTCATGTAATCTTATTTCATTTCAAGTTGTTTTGGGGCCCTAAGGGGCACTAAATGAGAGTTTTGGAACTTGCCAGATTTACCCCTGAAATGAGCCCGATTTTGTTTTGCACCGAAATTTCACTAAATAAATAATAAATTTCATTTAATTGAGTACAAAGAATTTAGGGTATTACAACCTACCTTCCTTAGAAAAATTTCATCGTCCAAATTTGTACATAACTAAGGATTTCTAGTGAATAGGGGTGGATACTTGGTCTTCATCTCGCTTTCGAGTTCCCAGGTAGCTTCTTCCACCCCGTAATGTTTCCATAGTACCTTCACTAACAAGATATCCTTCATTCCTAGACTCTGTACTTTATGGTTGAGGGTTCTGACTATTGTTTCCTTGTAAGTAGCATCATCTTGAATATTCACTTCCTCCCAGTGGATGGTGTGAGAGGGGTTAGGTTCGTACTTTCTCCCATTTCCTTTAATGTTTAGGACACAAGAGCTCAACATAGTCTCTAGTATCTGGGTAACTTTCTTAGACTTACTGACTTGATTTGTGGATCTAGTTGGCAAAAATTAGCCACTTTGGTGAGATGATCTACAATTACGTATATAGTGTTTTCTCTCTAAGTCTTAGGGTATCCTTAGTCTCTAACCTAAGGTCAGTATGCTTATCTTATTCAATTTCATCTATTAGGCTTGTGAGCCATTCGTCTTGCCTTTGTTCACCACCGATTTGATTGCAAAAGATCTGGTGGGCAAGGCATGTTGTAGGGATAGGCTCATTGTTTTGTTTGGGGTCACACCCAGCCTAAATTTCTCAATCTATTTGAAGGTCAAAGTTTTTTTTTCATACTCCACCCCATCTCCGTGAACTTGGCGACACGGCCGACCTCGAATTATTACTAGCACTTTCTATTTTGAACCTTCAAAATGTAATAACAAGGATTCTTAAGGAAATAAATTTCATTTATTGAAAAGAATAGGCAAAAAAACTAATCAAAGCTTAAAATTCATAAATGCTAACATATAACCATTTTAAATAAAGGGCTAATCAAGTTCTCCTAATATTTTTTTTACACTAGGGTCTCTAGGGCAGGTCTTGATCTTCTTTAGCTTCAACAACAAACACTCTGGCCTGGTTCTGCCCACAACAAACCTCTTCCTTAATTTTTCTGTGGCTGAGGAGCCTTAGTGGGTGCTGTAACACCCGTAACTTCATGGTCGTGCCACGTCGTGAGCGAACAATAGTAAATAAATTATTTCATCGCTCGCTCGCGCGAAGGCGCGAGTAAAGTGAAAATGAAATTTATTAATTGATTGAAAAACTATAATAATAATAATACTAATACTAGTGTGACAAAGTTATAATTCATGAATAGCGGAAATAATTAAATGATGCCTATTATGACTAGTTGGAAAAAAAATAATGATAATAATAAAAAGGATAATAAATAAATAAAAATATACAATTTAGAAATGATATGATTTATGCCAAAGAAATAAAATGGAAATTGAGAATTAGATAATTCTAAGAAATTTAAAATTTAATAATCATTGATTATGAGATATTAAATTAACAAAAATAAAAATAAAAATAAAAAATAAAAAAATCGAATTTAAGAGTTTTGGCGGAGTTGAGCGAGGGGGAAACGAAAACCAGAGAAATCTGGTTTCTTCGGATTCGATCAGTGAACTTGGCGGTGATTCGGAGACGTTTGTGAACAGTCTTCGTTGGCTATAAAAGGAGAACACGGTCAGAAAAATTGGAGCTGCCTGATTTTGGTACTAATCTCCACAGAGTTGCAGGGAGTGAAAAGGAGGAAGAAATAGCTGCAACACTAGAGAAGAAGAAGAACGCTACCACAACCAAAAACAAAGGAAATGAGAACAAATAGCAAAAGAATTTCTAGGGATGGAAATCGAAATAGAGCGATGAAACGAGAACAGGGGAAGACGAATGGAGCTGTTAGAGTTGCTGCAACCGTTGAATGAAGAAGAAAAGAATGCCAGCAAGCTGATCCTTGCTACGGTTGGGACAGAATGCGATCAGCTGGTTGGCATTGGAGAAGTGGGGTGCAGTTGGTGCAACTAAAAACAGAGGAGAGAATAACAGACGGAACAACAGAAGAAGCAGTGGGCAGCTGAACGTGAGCATTGGAGGCTCTGTACAACTGGGCTGCTGCTACTGGAAAACAGCAGGAAGAAGAAGACGCAGGGGAGCCAAATAGAGCAGGAGAACAAAGAAGTGAGCAGCACAATTTGCTGCTGCTGCTCACTGGCTACCGAACAAAGAAAGCTTGGCTGTTGCATTTACAAGAAAGGGAGACCAGCAAAGAGCTCTGGTATTGGAGGAGAGGAGCTCGGCTGCTGCAACTGAAAACAGGGGAGAATTGACGACCGGAGCAGTTGGAAATAGGCAGTGAGCTGGTGAATTTTGGCGGAAAGAAACCAAACGGTGATGGCTTTGTGGAGAAAACGAACCGGGAAGGAATTGAGACAATGCATAGTTGATTGAGCTGAAGCTTATGACGATGAGGAGTGACTGAATTTCGGCCATTGCAACATTGAAGGAGGTGAGAATCTGAATTTTCGGTTGGGTCGTGCTGCGCAGGCATCTTCTTCGTCGTTTGGTGTTGACCGACTTAATAGGTAAGAGAATTTACTCTAACTTTGGATTATGAAATTTAAACATATTTACATAGTAATCAAAGAAAAATGGGGATTATTAATATAGATTTAATTATATCATAAGATTAGTGATTAAACTGAAAAATCAGATTAGTAATGATTTAATTGGGTATGTGTATTGATAAAGTAGAACTAAGAATTATGCATAAATAAACACTAATTGGAATAAGAAATTTCAAATACTAAGATCAATGTATAATGGCACTTTTAATAATCTAAAGATAAGTTAGAAAATTTCAAAAATCTTTAAGTGATGAAACTTTAGTAGCTTTAAACAAAGAGGAAATTATTGTTGAGTTTCTCATTATTATAACTTGAATTAGAATCATGGATAATACGAATAAATCAAGATGGATTGATTCGAAAAAAATAAATTTTTTTTAACATAATACTAAGGTTTAGAAAATAAATGAATAAATTAATGTACCTTCATGTAGTTAAATATTTAAATTAAGTAGTTAAAGAAATTTAAAAATCATTTATTCAAGTACTCAATTATTTAAGTAGATAAATATTTAATTATAAAAAAATAACTAAATAATAATTATTTGAATTAGCGCTATAAATGATCTTGGAAAAAATTACAAGAGTGGCATAAGACTAAGATTTCCAAATCCAAATAAGATTAAAGATTTGACAAATAGAAGTCTTATTTTGTTCGTAATTATTATATGAATAACGTAACTATAATAAAAAGAATAAGAAACTATAAAACACTCAAATTGTTAAAGACACAAAAGATTCCCAAAACGTGTCAAATTCCTCGTGAACATTAGTAGTAAGAAAAATAATAGAAATATTAAATTGAGAAATCATACGCCATAATTATTTTGCAGATAAAAAACTCTAGGACGGTCGTAGCGACAAAGGAGTAGGAAATTGCCAAGAACTCAGGTGGGTGTGATTTTCTCTCTCACATGTATTATGCAAATTTAAAATTCAAGACATTTGTTTGAATAGGTTATAGGTGTTTAACGTTTTGGAAAAGATTGATTTGAATTGTTGGTATTGTTGAATGACGTGTGATGATTAGTTTCTGATCTTGGCATGCTTGTATGTGAATTTATGCTTTTTGATTTTATCTTATAATCTATTATCGTACTCTGTCATTGTCTAGCACTAGTAAAATTTGTCTTGCTATGATATGAATGATGCCTTGGTGTGATTGAAGTAAACTTATAAAACTAAAAGAAGACGAAGGATATTAAGAATTCACGTACCGGTGCGATCGTCGAGCTGAAAGGCGGGTCGTAGGTATTCCCACCCTGGAGCTGCGTGTAACAGCTCGAAGTCTTTGGGAGACGATACAATGTCGTGATAAGTACTCACTCTCTCTTGGACTGTGATACTGAGACATAACTAATTTTAGACGGTACCAATACTTGAGGCCTCTATGATTATGATTGGATTAGATCACAGGGAATACCGAGAGGCATCTCAACCCTCTTCCGGTCTTGACTTCGACCAAGACCAAATAAATATTTGAAACACCTAATGTTTGAAAGTGTTTGTGATGTTTTGGATTGGGTCTGTATAATGCATGTGATATGTAGGAATGATCCACTAGGCTTTCGAGCTCACTCCCACTTTATTTTTCAGGTACACTTGGACATAAAATATGTTGACTACGTCAAAAGACCCGCACTCTGATTGGACACCTCATGGGGAGGTCGTCCGGGATAGGGTACTTAGAGGTTAAGTTTTAATGTACTTTCCTAGATTATCTTAATGTAATTTACGTTGGTTTTAATTTAATCATTTTACCTTTAATGATATTACTAGTTTTACGATTTTGGTTTGAATGAATAGTCTTAAGTATTTTCGCTGCATTATTTATGTGTTGCTTTGAGAACTTCAGTGAACATATAGAAAAGTGATTTAAAATCCTTGATTTGTTTTAAAACATCTACACAGTCATTGACTTGAAATATATTTTGTTCTGAAGAAAATTTTGAAGAAAGGATTTTGATAGAACGAAACTTTACGTAGCATCTTGATTTTCATCGGGCGACGATCCACACATGATGTAACACGTGAACGGAGGTCTGGTCGAAAATTGGGGTGTTACAAATATGGTATCAGAGCTCAGTATTATGATACACTGGGTTAGATTTGAGTTCACCGGGTATGATTTTCACTGAAATGAGGATTTTATTGAATTTGATTTTCGCTGAAAATAAATTTTATTATAATTGTTTTCATCAAAAAAAAAGAATTTTCTTGAATATGATTTTGAAAAAGATTAGCATGGGTAGAGATTTAGGTACTCTGAAGTGATGTTAGAGTACCTGAGTCACCGATCACAAATGTGACTTGAATACCGAAGGGTATTCCAGATAGTTGACCTTTTTCTGAGGAAGGGTAACCCTAATGGTTAGTGATCTTCCTTGGAAAAGTACCCCTGATGGTATATCTTTATATAGTGACCCTCATATGGTTGGTGCCTTTTTTGGAAAGAGCGCCCCAATCGGTGGCCCTATAGAGCTGTTCTTGAGGGTTGGTGCCATTCTTAGAAGGTGCACTGTCCCTGATGGGTTGATCCCAACTTCAGGAAGATATTCTTGAAGGTTGATCCCTACTCGGTGACAAGTCTGATTCGGGAACTATGGCATCACAAGAAATATAATGGAGTTGAACGCCATGACCATAAGTTTAGGTAGAGATCGAGTGTTGTCTCAAAGATACAGTGGATCATAAATAAATTAAAAGCTTTTAGGACATATGTTAGAGACTGATAACGTGTTTGAATGCACACTTGTTTGGTCAGGACCCAAGTTTGGGATGAGCCTGTATCTTTGGTTTCTATGTAGGATGGGGTGCATAGAGATTTGGGGATACTGAGGAATCCTAGACTTGGAGAATGACGAACCATGTTTGGTGCGTGATCGATTTCTTTGGCTGGACTCGTATGCACTGCATTGTACTAGGATGGGGCAGTACAATATGGTGGGTCTTGCGTTAGCCTTAGAAACGTTTGTGGGTGCACTGTCGTGCTATGTTTTGCTAAAGGATCCAGTTAAACATGGCAAGACGTTGCAATCATGGATATCGAGACACTTGTGCTATTGTTTGAGTGTAATGTTGTTTCAGGCAAAAGTCTGTGTGGAAGGGCGAGTGGGATGGGACACACAGACTTGGAAGCACAGATGGAAGCTTTGTGACTTCATTATGCTAGCGTGCATTGGTTGTTTGATTGTTGAATGATTGCTTGATACATACGAAATTGATTATTTTGAGTTATTTGAGTATATAACCCAAACTCCTGTACCCAGAAACAAATGAAATGCTGCTGACTTAGAAGCATAAACCCCTAGACAATTAAGACAAATTGAGAACTTAGAGACTATGCACCTAGAGTCACCCTAGCACGAGAATGAAAAAAAAAACAAAATAAAACAAAAAAGGGCATAAGCGAATAGGAAGTAGTGGTTAATAAGGTGAGTCGTGGTACCAGAAGAAAATAGAAAAATAAACTCATACACACCTATGAAATATACGATATTTTTCAACATAATATGAATAAATCATTAAATATCGAATAAAAATTTTTGACTTGTAGTCATGCCTAGGGGAAAGAACAGACCTAAGAAAAATATAGTTAAAGAAGAAGTGAGTGATGAGCTAGTATTGGGCGGTGAGAGTACAACGAAGGTGGCAGTGAATAAGGAGACTTTAATAACCTCGGAATTGATAACAGACATATCTCAGAGAGTAAGATTAGAGATCATTCCAGAACTTGTGGAACGAATCGTGAGGACTGTAGAGTCAACGACATTACCAAAGTTGTCAGTGCCTACTCGGATACAGGTGCAATCACTAGCGCGATCAGAACCTCAAATGCAACTACAACCCCAGACTGATTAGGCGGATAGGAGTACAGGTTCAGCGTCACGAAGTAGATCGATCAGTTATGACAAGGAGCAACGAGGTCTATTGAATAAATTCTTGAAGTTGTGACCCAGGATGTTTGAAGGCATGACGGATTCTATTGTAGTAGAAAGATGGCTCACTAAAATGAATCAACATCTGAATGTTATGTGTAACACCCCAACCCCCATGTTTCTTTGATTTGAGTGTTGGACCTAACCACCGTTTTTTTTGACAGTGGACTTAACCAATATGTGGGTTGGGTCCGTGCTACTTTACAAGTGACACACACTTG
>JAJIYU010008989.1:0-17489 GCA_030144865.1 Tinospora cordifolia | reverse complement strand
TAGGCGCTTAGCTCGTCATTCCATTGGTTGACCGTTTGGTTTCTTAATTTAATTAGATGTTGGAACTTGTAAATCAATTGATTAAGACAGTTTGAATATTAAAACATGCCAAATGCTACATAAATCTAATTTTTTTATCAATACACCAAATGTCAATATCAAAATAAATAATTTTTTATATGATATTTTTTATAATATTTATAATAATTATGAATGCACACCTTGGGATATACATATATAACACCCTTTATTAGGATCCCTTGATTTGCCTCCCAGCCTTACCTTGTTAGGCTTAAATCCTTGGTTCCCATTTTTCAAAAGTCAGGATTCCTTTTGGGTTAGAGGCTCTTGGATTGGGTCTAGCTTGGGTTAGATTGTGGGTCCTTGTGGGGTTAAGCTTTCTTGTTCCCTATCTTCCTCGTTCTTCTTACTAGAAAAAAAAACACCCTTTATCAAATAATTTATATATTAATAATTTCCAATATATATATATATATAATTGGAGAAATGAGGAGTTACAGTGGTAAGTGATGACACCCACCTCCTTGTTAAACAAAAAATAAAAAAGAATTATTGGTCAGTTTCTGAATGCCAATATATAAATTGATAGATCAACTAGGAGAATACTCGATTATTTAAATTAAAATTAAAATTAAAATAATCATAAGTTAGTCGAAAATTTAAAAAATAATTTCCTTCCTTATAGTCAAGCTGATTAGTGAGGCATGAACTGCCATCAGTGACCTCACCTTCGTCTATATAGATTAGGTAACACATTAACCTCCTCACATATGTAATACTAAATCAAACAAGGATGGAAGAGAAGAGTTGAGTATTTCTTAATTATATATATATATGTATAAATATGTTTGGGTAGTCACCTAAAACTAAAAGTCATTAGGTTCATTTGAGACTTTCAGTTAATTACGAGTTTTTATGTGACTTTGAGCTGAAGAAATTTTTGGAACTGAATTGAGCTTTCACCGAACCAGCTGGTCGCTTGTCATCTTCATCCACATATTAACTTTCAACTGGGACTTGCTCTTTGCCATTGGCTTACGATCCCATCCCTGCCTGTCAATTCCTAACAGAGAAAATGATTTGTTCTTTATATATATATATGGATGATTAACTAATAATGTTATGTTGTTGTGATGAATCTTTCTATTATTTATTTGTTTTTATTTTTTTTGGTTGGTTGTGGAAAGCAATATGAATTTAATTTTCCAGGAAATGGTCATGTCATTAATGTTAAAGGATTAATATTTACTATAAATTAATGGTGTTGGCTTTTTTTTTTTTTAAAAAAAAACTTAATTGATCTATCTAATATTCAACTAAATATAAGACAATTAAACTTAGATTAAATTCTTAGCAAACTTTTTATAAAACAATCAATCTTTTTATTATAATCTATCTTTTCAACTCTTTCTTTCACAAACTAAAGAGCCTAATGTAATTATATATAGACAAAAAATCTCCTTTAAAAATGTTTCACATAAATGAAGAAACCAAAAATAAAAATAGAAAAAAAACTATTTTGTAATAAATTAACCTTTTCTCATAATAGAACTTAATCAAGTTAAAAATTAGTATTATTTAAATGTGAAGTTAGAAGCTTTGTTTTTTGAATTGTTTTTTAATGCTACAACAATAGTTTTGGGAGTTAGTTTGTATGTTTTTTCAAATATTTATATGTTTTTTCTATGCTCATTTTTTTTTATTTTTTAAATAAATACTTGGGCTAAAAATGAAATTTGATAGATTTATATTTAAAAACATTATATAACTAAAATATATTTATGTTTTAAATAGGTAATCAATATTCATTTTTCTTCAAAAAATACTTTGTGGAAGGTTTTGATTTTTGTTATTTTTATTTTATTTTTGTGTCATTACAATTGTTATTTTATCTTTTTTTTTTTTAATTTCTAGCTCAAGAAGAAAAATCTAAGTATATATTTATTTAGAAGACTAAACATAGATTTTTTTTTATTTTCACTTTTTATACCAAAAATGTTGACTTTTCTTTATTTTAAAGCTCGATATAGTCATTCGACAAACTGTTTGTAAATAGAAAAAAGATTTGAATGTTGACAACTCTTTTTCTCATATTAACTTGACAACGAATATGAATAATGACATAAAAATAATTACTTGATTATTTAATACATAGTATTAAAAAGTATCATACGATTTTAAAAAGAAAATAATCAAAAAGTATCAACTTTCACTGAAATGTGCAGTTTTATTAAGAATCTTTAACTTTATGTAAAATCCTCAATTTATTCATTTTTATATAGGCATCGGCTTAGCTTTTTTTTTTTTTCTTCAAGAACTCGGCTACATCACAAATCTTTTTCATAAAATGTGTTATGAAAATATTTTATTTTATTGCATGTGCTCTCTCAAATTTAGTATCAGAAATGTCCTAATGTGTAGTTGAGAGCAAAATCTCAACTACTTTGTCTTGCTTGTGTCTCATTTGCTGCAATTTGATTTGATGTCTCCTCCACACACACACATATATATTAGGTTTATTTTATAAAATAGGTTTTTTCTTTTTCTTTTTCTTTTTCTTTTCTTTTTTCCTTTCTTTTGTTGTAAGCAAAGGAGAAGGAATTCCTTCTCTGAAGTACTGAGTGTTCTGGTCATATCACTTAATATATTAAGAGGTTCAATAGTTTTTATATTTATCTACATTGGTAGAGCCAGTTCAAAGTTTTCGAGGGCATAGAATAAAATAATAATTTAGGGTCCTAAATCAGAAATAAAAATAATTAGAGATTGAATTTGTAGAATTAATTATTATTAACTCAAAATAGTATATTTTTAAACGTTAAGAAAATCGATCGATTTTTGTGGAAGAGAAAAGAATTTTCAAAATCAAAAGGAAAATCATGATTTTTTAAAATAATTTTTCATTATTATTTTTAATTTCTTTTATATATATATATATATATATATATATATATAATACGCATGTTTCAACTGTTAAAGAGAACTATTTTAACTGGAATTCTTATAATTATTAGCTAATACGAACTTGGGAACTACTTCAACGGTGGTTATAGTACCATCTACTTAAATCATTTGGTTTAATAGAAGTTGTCTGGGTTTTGAGTTCATATTCTTACATAAAAAATGATAAGGTTTGATATTTAAAATGACTTGGTGAAAAAGGTTTACTGGAACTACTTCTACTTAATGAAGATTAATCTACGTTAAAAAAAAAAAAGGAAGAAGAAGAAAGAAAGAAAGAGGGTGCCTCCTAGGTGAAAATAATTTTTTAATAAAAAATATTAGAATAATTATTGCAGTTGTATTTATTTAATTAAGATATTGACAATTTTTAGATAAATAAGTATTATGTACTTTAAAATGGGTGAGTTTTTGTTAAATAATTATAAATGATGCAATTGCATTACTAATTTTATAATTTCTTATTTTTCATTGCACTTTATTATGAAGCGAGTTACAGGTTGCTTCGTATAAAAAATAAAGATTGTAGTTGGGGGTTTGGGCCTGGTATTAGGCTTGAGACGATACAGTCCAGTGTTAGGATTGATTCATAACGGGCCCAGGCCCAGGCCCAATTTTACAAAAATATCTTGAGGAAATTACAAAAAAATGTTAGAAAAAATATATTATTAAAAAGATATGTTTTATTAGAAAATAAAATAAAATATGAGTTATATCTTATATCTTTAAATATTATTAATTTTATTAGAAAGAAGAGATGATTGAAGATGATAATTGATCGTAGAGGTCGACAGCAACAACAAGATGGTGGTCGACAACACAAGCAGGGACACCAACAAAGTAGGGACGTAGGAGCAATATTGGCGAGCAATAGTGGCTAGGAGTAGGAGCAATATTGGCTAGGAGTAGGAAGCACAGGTGAGCAGATCGACAATGAGCACGAGCTGATACAATAGAAGGCAACGACAACAACAATGACGAAGGCAACGAGCACAAGCAATAGTGGAGGTAGAGTAGCAACAGTAGCAAAAGTGAGCAACAATGGTGGTGGGGTTGGGGCGTAGCAGCAAAGGTGGATGCAAGCACTAGTAGTAGGATGTTGGTGACGACACGATGTAGAACATAATGTGTAGTTTATTTCTAATTTAAAAACTTTTTATTTTTTATCCTTGGTCTCCTAATAGATCGAAAAAACTTAAGTAATTAAGACTGGGCTGATCACCTTTCTGAATGTATAAGTATTAGGGCATCTTTTATGTGGGTTTAGTGGTGCTGAATGCTCAATCTGCATTGAGCGCTCAACACTCTGTTTCTTATTTAAAATTTTTTTTTTTAAATTGAGCATGCGAGTTTATTGTTCCCAACGCTTGTTTAAGCGTTGGAAATGTCCTTAGAACATGACTAACAATTATCATTAATTCTGCTTACACACAAAGATCATATCACATTGATAAACACAAACAACAAAATTAAAGAAAAGTAGAGACTAGCTAGCATTTTTATACTATCTAACTGGATATCAATATTATACAATTTGTATATCAAATATGGATATATTATCTAATTTAGCTTATTATAATATTTGATATTACAATATTAACATATTAACTGTATCTTAACTTTATATAATTTTATAGATCAAATATTGGTATACTATCTTATTTAACTGATTTTAATATTTGATATTATAGTATTAATATATTATTATATATTAATATTATATAATTTGTATACTAAATATTAGTGCACTATTAAATATTAATCTTAACAGGCAAAGAATAATAATATTTTTAATATTAAATTTTATATTTATATATTTTTGATATATATATGATATATCTGTAATATTTATTATTTTTCTTTATGGAAATGCGATTTTCCCAAATATCTTTGTGCCTTACGCTACGGTTTCCGATCTTTCTGCCTTATCCAAAAAATGCAGCAATTTGTAATCCGCTCAACCCAGAAATTCTCGTGAAAGCCTCTTTGTAATGGAGTCGTTGAACCCCACAAGAACCCTGCAACGACTGGTGCATCATCATCGTCATCGATCCCTCTTCATTTCTTCTCTTCCTCTTCAATCGTCCTTCAACGTTATTGTTGGTCCACGCAGTTCATTGGACAACCATACGAATTCTCGTTACAGAATCATTTCAGAGCTCAAGAGCAATCAGAACAAGAAGGAGAAGAAGCCTGTCAAGCAGAAGATAATCCTTTCTGAAGGAGCACCATCCCTGTCTGAAGATGTTCCTGGGAATTTCGAAATGGCGCCCAAATCTCAGAGTTCAAGTTCAATTCCCCTATTGCGCTTGTTCAAAAACGTCCCGAGAAAGATCTTGGCGATTCTCTCTAATCTGTCTCTTGCTATTGGTGAAATGGCCACTGTCGCAGCTCTTATGGCTCTCGGTACGTTGTTATTTTCCTATTTTCTAGTTTTTTTTTTTGTTTGTTTTTTTTGGTTTCTGAAGAAATTCTCGTTGTTTTTAATTTGATTAGTTTTTGCAAGAGTAGGGAAATTTAACTACAATTCTTTCCTTTTTCTCGGGAGGCATTGCGTAACATAATGAAGAAGCTCCTTGGTTCTTTTAACAATGAAGCTACTTGCTTCATTATAATACCTTGATTCATCTTTCAATTCTTTAGGCCAATCTACAGTGTAGTTGAAAGACTTGGGTTTATGATTTTAGGGTAGATACTGTTATGCGCTGCAAAAATGGAAGCAAATAAATAAACATACAAACACAAAATCCGGAATATTCAAACAATTCAGATGAATGCGATGAAATACTCAGCAAGAACATACAAATTTCAGTTAGTATTTCAGTGTATCACCTACTCATTGGGAAATGAGAACCAATCTTACTAATAGGAGAAAACAAATAGGTTACAACCTATGCAATAATACTCTCACAGCCACTATCGAACTCTCTCAACAGCTCTCTCACGCTCTCCCCCTCTCTCTCTCATATCACGCAACCCAATATAGGCTTATATAATGTAAGGAGTTCAAATTAGTTTACAAGGAAAGTATGACCTCAACTAGGAACTTAATAAATAAGGAAAATGTACAAACATAAAAATTATCCATTGAGCAGACTGAGCCACCTAATATCTAACAAGTAATTGGACAAGATTCTTAATTCTCTTTAGTTTGTGGTTTAGTTTAGCCAAGCCTTGCCCTTTGATAAACGTTTAATGGCACATCTTGAAGTCTGTTGTCTATTGCTCAATGAAATCTATTTATGAGGATGTTGTTTGCCTATTAGAAGGCTCACTTTCTTTTTGTGCTTTTGGAATATGAGTTATATATGGGACTAAACAGCACTGTTTAAAGATTATATGTTTATATTGTTACTTATGCTCTTTGGTTCCGCAGGAACTATTATTGATCAAGGGGAGGTACCAGAATTCTATTTCCAAAAGTACCCTGAAGATAATCCTGTCTTGGGATTCTTCACTTGGAGATGGATTCTTGGGCTTGGGTTTGATCACATGTTCTCATCTCCCGTTTTTCTTGGACTGTTAGTTCTTCTTGCCGCGTCACTTATGGCTTGTACATATACAACTCAGATTCCCCTTGTTAAGGTTGCACGAAGGTCTGATTTTCTCCGAAATTTCATCATGTCTTCTTCAGCTGGAAATGAGTTGGAGAAGTTTTTCACTTAATTGGAGTCAATGGGTATCTGCAGATGGAAGTACTTGAATACATCGGAGGCCATTAGAAAACAGGAATTCAACGAATCACTGCCCCGAGCATCAGTTCATGACTTGGGCATTGTTCTGATGAGTGCTGGATATGAGGTACGTATAATCAGTCATTCTTTGCTTTTACATAAATAAAGATTTCTTATTATGCTTTTTATATACACCAACATGACATGATGAAATTTCTTACTCCACATCCAGGCACCTTATATATTTGCAATGAAACCTAAAATTGCATGTTCTGTGGTAGGTATTCCTAAAAGGACCTTCCCTATATGCATTCAAAGGGCTGGCTGGTAGGTTTGCTCCAATTGGAGTACATTTAGCAATGCTACTTATAATGGCGGGAGGAACTCTAAGTGCTACTGGAAGCTTTCGAGGCTCAGTAACTGTTCCTCAGGGACTAAATTTTGTGATGGGCGATGTATTGAATCCAGTTGGCTTTCTTTCTACTCCTACAGAGGCATTCAATACTGAAGTTCATGTTAACAAATTTTACATGGACTATTACAACAGTGGAGAGGTTGGTACAATATGTGCTATTATTTGACATCAAGCATCTATCGACAATTTCGTATAAGTTTACTTTTCCTAAAGTTGGCAGCCATCCGTTTTCTGTTTCTGTGTTTATTTTTAGGTGTCCCAGTTTCACACTGATCTTTCATTGTTTGATCTCAATGGAAAAGAAGTTAAACGTAAGACTATTAGTGTGAATGACCCTTTAAGATATGGAGGAATAACAATATATCAAACTGATTGGAGCATTTCAGCTCTCCAAATACTAAGAGATGATGAAGGGCCTTTTAATTTGGTCATGGCACCTCTGAAACTGAGTGGAGACAAGAAGCTCTTTGGGACCTTTCTCCCAGTTGGAGATACAAATTCTCCCAACGTCAAGGGAATGTATGTTCTCATTTTTTGATTCTATCATTTCAGCAACCACAGAAGGAGTATGAGTGGGGATCAAATTCTTACTTAATTCCTTTGTATTTTGTTTTTTGGTTGAGCAGATCAATGCTTGCTCGTGATCTACAGTCAATTGTTCTGTATGATCTAGAGGGAAAATTTGCTGGGGTTCGCCGACCCAACTCCAAATTACCAATTGATATCAATGGCACAAAAGTTGTGATTTTAGATGCAATTGGCAGCACTGGTCTTGATCTAAAGGTGATGGTTATCTAATTAAATCAAATCCAACTTCAAATCTTTTCTGTGTTTCATTTTGCTGGAACTAAACCTTAACTTATTATCAGACCGACCCAGGAGTGCCAATTGTATATGCTGGATTTGGAGCTCTAATGCTCACAACATGCATAAGTTATTTATCTCATTCTCAGGTACAATGCATCCTTTTCCAATGTGGAATTCCAACTTTAATGCGGAAAAAACTTTTGAGTCTGTACAGTGCTTCTCACCAGTTCGATCTTAATTTTTTGTTCTCTTGAAGATCTGGGCCTTGCAAGATGGAACAACTGTGGTGGTTGGTGGGAAAACTAACAGAGCCAAGATTGAATTTCCTGAGGAAATGAACCGCTTGCTTGACCGAGTTCCAGAAGTTGTTTATAAATCTTCTCCTCTTGAAAGCTTAAAGGCAGCAAATGACTAGTTTGGTACAGTTAAAGAATGGAACAAAGAGTTGGCAAAAAGTGGCGTTTGTTCTCTAAAGATGGGAGGTAAGATCAATGTGACACTTTCTTATAGGAAAGCTATCTGATCTAAATTCAATTCTTGCCAAATGTAGATTCTGCAAAAGCATCCTTGGCACCAGTTTTCATTGTCGTGACTTTGTATCTGAGCATTGTTACCAGGGGAGATGGGAAATGTATCTCTGATCGTCAAAGCACCCAATTGAAATTGCAATTTCCTTGTATGTACATAGGCATGCTTTTTTTTTTTTTTTTTTACTTACCTACTGAAGCGGCTGAAGCGGATATCATGTGAATCTTTGGCTTGCACAAAGAACAACTTATTACTACTTGAATAGAAAATGCTTATTGGTTTCTTCTATTTCATTTTCCTGTTCCCATGTTATTGATTGAAGAACCTCAACAATAGTTGTGTTAGTTTTATGTGTTAAATTAAAAAAAAAGAACAATGTTTTAGGTGTAGATCGTTTAGGTAGTTGGTGGCTTGGATATTTGGCAGCTTAGATTCGATAGTTCTTAATTAAGTGTAGTTATAATTAAGTTACTATATATATATATAGGTTTTTCATGGTGTGTCTTTTTTATTTCTTTGGGATTTTTCACATTGTATCGCTAAGCCAGTTTTATATGTACGTTGAGACTGATAAGCGTTTGAGCTATTGTAAGGCCTTAAATGCAAGGAGTATTCATAATGTGAGTTATTTTTATTTTTTATATACTCAGAATTTAAAATTGAAAGCTTAAGTTAAAGTAGAGGTGACAATTTAGGACACGACACACATTTAACAAATTTGAGTTTAACATAAATGAATTTGAGTAAAAATGAATTAACTACGACCAAACTTTGAGTTATAAATAGATTAACCTGTTAAACTTGAAAATGATCTATTTAATAATACGTTAAAAGATAAATTATAAATAAGTTAATTTAAACTAATATATTTATTAATATGTTAATAATATAATTTATTATTTTTTTAAAAAGAATTTTTTGAAAAAACTTAATTTATTTTTAATAAATTATTATATTTTATATGTTTATTAATATTTTTTTATAACATAATTTTAAAAATTAGTTATAAAAAGTTAAATAAGTTATATATAGGTATGCATTATGATACAGTTAATTAATAACAGATCGAATTTGAGTTTGTGAATTTGACATGATTAATAAATGGATTGAGTTTGAATTTGTAATATATAAGTTATAACCATTTACAACACGGTCCATTTATAATTTAATAAACACAAATTGCTATTTTTATGTTAAGAGTATCGAGTTTTGTTTCCTCAACCCAACTTCTACTGATGATGGTGAGTCTTTGAGTTAACTTTATGTATACCTCAAAATTAAATCACCGTTTGAACTATTATAAGGCTTAAACAAAAAGAATTTTTTCAACTTAATTTTCTATGTATTAAATACTTAAAATTTGAGATATATAATTAAAGGATATTATGTTCTATATACTCAACTTAACTTCTATTCGTCAAATATAAATTACTATGTATTTTATATAAAAAAAGGTGGTATATTGTGTGATTGCAATATTTGAACAACTTTATTAAAAGCACAGAACAATTAAAAAAAAAAATGAAGGAAATCAAGCATTGAAAGAATGAATATAAATATAAAATATATTTTTATTGTTAATTTTTTAACAACTGGAAGTTCTCTTTTTCAAACTTCATTGAAATATGATTAATTTTAAAATATAACAAAAACATTTGAGTTGATTCTCTTCATAAAAAAAAATAAATAAGAGCATTTTCAACTCCTGCTATTTTGGTGTAGGGTTAACTCTAGAGAGAGAAATCCAGAGAGAGAGAGAGAGAGAGAGAGAGAGAGAGAGAGAGAGAGAGAGAGAGAGAGAGAGAGAGAGAGAGAGTTGCAGGCACGAAGAAGATGACAATGGAGAGAGAAGATGATGATGTCTGGGGCTGGTGCGTGAAGGAAAATGTGGAGACTCTACGAAGAGACGGAGAAGATGACTGTGAAGAACTATGGTAGGCAATGAATTATTCTATGTATTTTTTAAAGCAATATCCCAGCGGTAAACCTCTAAAACCACTTTTTGCAAAAGTGGTTCGTTGCTTATTTATAAAAAGTAAAAAAAAAAAATTACCTTTTATTTAAAATATATTTCCTCTTTTTTCTTTTATTTTTTTAAAAAATATTTTTTTGATAAAACTTATCAAAATAAAAAGAGATACTAAACGATTTCTAACTCTCTAACTTGAATATCATCTACTCATGTCATATTAGTATGGGAAAAGGGCCATAACATTAAATTTTTTTACTTATTTTTTATTTTTAATAGTAATTAAAATATGATATAAATACTATAAACATAAAAATATAAGTAGTGTTAAAAGTTGTATAATTGAGTTAAAAAATACTTATTATTTAGTGATAATTTTATATTAAAATAAAGTAACTTTACACTATTTAATTTTTTTTAAAAATCCCTTTTGAAAAAAATCTTTTGATATTATTTTATTTTATATATACGTTAAATTAAATGGTGATATAAAAAAAAAATTCAGCTTTAAGTAAGGCCTGTTTTTCTCATATATTAATATTATTTTCTTTAAGATATGTATGTATTTCATGTTTACCATTGAGCAGTGGGTTGGAACTAAATGCTGTATTTCACACACGTGGCTTTCTTTCTATATCGACACCCGGCGCTGCTAATAAGAGGAGTTGGCTTCAAAAAATCAGTACAGAAAGCAATTCATCCAAGCCAGTTTCTTCTGCTACTCTGTTTTCTGAGTCTTCTTCTTCGCGACAAACCTTGGAGACAGAGCGAATAAACACTGAAATGGGAAGTTTTGATTTCCTGAGAGCTTTGTAGAGTTCCACGGTGATATTTATAACTCGGATTTGGTTGTCATTAATGGAGAATAAGCGGTGTGGTGAAGAAGGTGTGCATAGAAGAATGGGAGAGATGGTGAAAGTTGGGGAGAGAACGAAGGATGAATCAAAGAAGATGTGGCATATTGCAGGACCTGCAATACTTACTTCCGTGGCTCAGTTCTCTATTGGGTTTGTCACCATCGCCTTCGTTGGGCACTTGGGAGAGGTAGAGCTTGCCGCTGTCTCTATCGTCCAGACCGTCATTGAAGGCTTTGTCTATGGAGTTATGGTAAGTACCCTTATATGATAGTTATAGCTTCTGGGTCAAGTGATTTTTAACAAATTCCTTTTTCTTCCTCTTCTGTTTCATTGTCATTGAACTGAAACAGAGCACTTACACATAAAGTTAATCTTCCATTTCTTATTGATGGAGGCATTTGTTTTGTATGTCTTTATGTTCTTTCAATTGTGCTTTAATGGAACAAAATATTAGGAAATAAAGAAATGATAGACAAACAAGCTAAGTGCAACAGAAATGCATATGATAATAAGGATATTTGGTAAAACATTACAAAGATAGATTTTCTAATAAAAATAATTGGATGCATATCAAGTTGATGACAACCAGCTTGTTCCTGTGAACCCAGCTAGGAATGGGGAGTGCTCTCGAGACGCTTTGCGGCCAAGCAGTTGGAGCAGGAAAGCTAGACATGCTAGGGATTTATATGCAAAGATCATGGATAATCACTTGTGGCACTGGACTGGTTTTGTTGCCCATTTACATATTTGCATCACCATTACTAATACACCTCCATCAGGACAAGACCATATCAGAGGTTTCAGGGAAGTACTGTATCTGGGTGATCCCTCAAATGTTTGCTTATGCCTTCAACTTCCCTTTACAAAAGTTCTTCCAATCTCAAAGTCGGGTTTGGGCGATGACGATAATTTCACTAGTTTCCTTAGCTCTTCACATTCTACTTACTTGGGTGCTTGTGTTCAAGCTTGGGCATGGCATGGCTGGGGCTGCAATTGCTGCTAATGTTTCATGGTGGTTTTTGGTGTTAGCTCAGTTAGTCTATGCGGTTTCTGGTTTTTTCCCCGAGGCATGGACTGGCTTTTCCTACTCGGCATTCAAGTCTTTGTCTGGCTTTCTAAAGCTTTCGCTTGCTTCTGCCATAATGTTATGGTTAGTTCTCCTTACGTCCTATAATGCAATAAACACTATAAAATTGCTTACTATCATAGCATTGGATTTAATGAATAACAGCTTGGAGATGTGGTATGACACGGCGGTGATCCTACTAGTTGGCCTTCTAAAGCATCCAGAGATTGCTGTGGATGCCTTGTCAATATGGTAATTGCCCCTTTTCTTTTTCATTGATATCATCAACATGGGCATCCTCTCTTGGCCAACAAATGCTTTGCTCTCAGCTTTTCCTGAATACACTAAGCTTACAAAGCAAATTTCTGGCAGTACTAATTTGCATCTATGGCCAATGATGGTTGGTTTGGGTTTCAATGCAGCAGTCAGGTTAGTTACTTTCCTCCATCTACAAGTTGAACTGATTTGTATCCAATAATACGGTACTCTGCATCAACTGAGTTATTTTATGTTTATGCACTCCTTATTTTCTTACAGTGTGAGGGTCTCAAATGAACTAGGAGCAGGAAATCCTACAGCTGCAAAGTTCGCCGTAATTGTCACAATCTCCACTTCTGTCTTCTTTGGAATTATCTTTACATCAGCCATTCTAGCCTCTGGGAATCATTTCCCCAAGTTGTTCACAAGCAAACCGTTGGTCATAAAGGAGACTTCTAAGCTTAGCTATCTCTTGGCAGCCACAATTTTTCTCAACAGCATCCAACCAGTTCTTCACGGTACATCTCTCTTCATGCCATTTGCATCTTGCTCTATAGCAAATGAATGTTTCACTCAGAATCATTTGTTGGGCTACAGGAGTTGCAATTGGCGCGGGTTGGCAATTCATAGTTGCCTTCATAACTGTTGCTTGCTACTATATTGTCGGGCTTCCTATAGGTGCAGTGCTCGGTTATAAGTTCAAGCTTGGAGTAAAGGTAAATCACGCTAATAAAAAATTTTTGAATGAGATATCTAGGACGGTATTTAACCTGAAGTTTTCTCTTTATCATATAGGGAATTTGGTCAGGAATGTTAGGAGGATGCCTTCTTCAAACATTGATATTGGTGTTTATGTTGTACAGAACTAATTGGCAAGAAGAGGTGACCTCATTTCCTATTGTGAAATGGAAGGATTGATTAGATTTGTGGATTTAATTACCTGATGAAACTGCAGGCACAGCAAGCTGAGGAGCGCATCAGGAAATGGGGAGGCCCATCTGAAATGGATCAGCAAACTCGAGTACAAGATGTGAACATGACACAGAGAATCCACAGAGATGTAGAAACAAAATTACTATAGAAAAATAGTTAACTTTTCCCTCCTTGAGGATTATATTCTATCTTGTATTTCCCTCATATGGATTTGGTTCCACAGGTGTAAGATTATGGTAAGAGGAGCAGGTTGTAGAAAGAAGGAATCAGCTTTTGCTACTGCGTTTGAAATTTTCCATTTGAATTGCAGACTACCCACCAATTAAGAGCTAGAGATGAGAATGACCGTACATGGATTCCTTTCTAACCAAATTATCCATAAAGTAGTCCAAGAAGCTGTCTTGAGAAAAATAAAATAAAATAAAACAATGCCAGAGAGAGAAAAATAAATAAATAAATAAATATATATATATATATATATATATATATATATATGATAGGAGGTCAATGTCATGGTAGGAATACAGGCAATGGAAAAATAGCATATCTGTTTCTTCTCCTTGATGGTTTGTACATATAAGTTGATATACAATGCATTTTTGTGTACCACATTTTTCATTATATAATCAAAACAACTAAAAAAGGAAAAAACTCTTGTTGCATTGTTAGTATGCACCAAATGGAAAAAATAATAATCATACGGATTTTGATTTTTTTTTTTTTTTTGGGAGGTCTTTAGACTTCCAATCATATAAGCCTAGTTTAAAGTTAAAATGCATTAATGACTCATGAACTAACAAATTTTTTTTAATTGAACTTTGGTGATCACTAAAGCTACCAAGATTGGTTAAATCATGATTTCCTTACGATATATCTGGAAAACAGAAAGTGGAATTTTCCAATGCGAATGTGTTGCCGTTCAGAAAGAAAATCATGATCTCCTTAAGATCCTTTCATCTATACCCAGTCTTAGAATGGTATCTTTTACTTTTTTGAGTCTTCTTGCCCAACAACTTCTTTTCCGGAACAAATCAAAGAAGGGAGGGAAGAACAGAGGACTCGTTATTCACTAAGAGGAAGAATGAAGTTGTAACAATAATGGCTATAAGAAGATTTTATATCCAAAAATGGGTTCTTTTATTTAAATTATGGGAGGACTTTTTATAGGCTTTCATGGGTATCCAGTGAAAAGGAGAAAAAGCGGTGTGGTGAAAAACTGCTGAACTGGCGTGCAGAAAGATTGGGAGAGATGGTGAAAGTTGGAGAGAGAACGAAGGATGAGTCGAAGAAGATGTGGCACATTGCTGGGCCTGCGATACTTACTACTGTGGCTCAGTTCTCTATTGGGTTTGTCACCGTTGCCTTCGTTGGGCACTTGGGAGACGTACAACTCGCCGCCGTTACTGTCGTTCAGAATGTCATTGAAGGCTTTGTCTTTGGTGTAATGGTAACTATTTTCTTGTTCATACTTCTTTTATGATATATGATGGCATGAGTACTTCAACTGTTTCATCAAAACGATTAGATTTGTTTGTGATTATAACAAGGTAGATTGATTGATCATATGAAACAAGTGCTTTTGATTTTTTTTTTTTTCAATCTATAGTTCTGTTAACATGAAATTTAATCATCCACCACATAGCATTCATTCCCAATCAATGAATCAAAGACAAAGGTAATCTCAAAGACAGTATTACTTGTAATTTAAGGGTTGGGTTAGGCTTAGATTGCCACCTGATGATACCAACTTATTCTTGTGAACCAGCTAGGAATGGGTAGTGCATTGGAGACACTTTGCGGCCAAGCAGTTGGAGCAGGAAGGCTAAACATGCTTGGAATTTATATGCAAAGATCATGGATAATAACTTGTGGCACTGGACTGATTTTTTTGCCCATTTACATGTTTGCATCACCGTTACTAAAACACCTTCATCAGGACAAGAACATATCAGAGGTTTCAGGGAAGTACTGCATTTGGGTGATTCCTCAATTGTTTGCTTATGCCTTAAACTTCCCCTTACAAAAGTTCTTGCAATCCCAAAGTCACGTTTGGTTCATGACGATAGCTTCTCTCGTTTCCTTAGCTCTTCATACTCTACTTACTTGGGTACTTGTGATCAAGCTTGGCCATGGGATGGTTGGGGCTGCAATTGCCGGTAACGTCACATGGTGGCTTTTGGTTTTGGCTCAGTTAGTATATGTGGTTTTGGGTTATTTCCCCGACGCATGGACTGGCTTTTCCTTCTCTGCATTCAAATCTTTGTCTGGCTTTCTGAAGCTTTCGCTTGCCTCAGCCATAATGTTGTGGTCAGTTTCCTCATCTTTTTAAATGCAATGAATAGCACTGAAGAGCAAGTCCTATTTGCTTACATAAAACTTAATTTGATGAATGAAATAGCTTGGAAGTATGGTATTACACAGCAGTGATCTTGCTCGTTGGCCTTTTAAAGCATCCAGAAGTTGCAGTGGACGCCATGTCAATCACGTACATGATTTCATTTTCTTCTGAAATTCTGTTTTATTTGCTGAAAGATATTATCATTGGCATGGGCGTTTAATTTTTGGGAGTTTCGTTCTCTACTTTTCCTGAAGAAGCAAAGCTTAATTTCTCTGTTCTTATTGATCTGTTTATAATTCTCTTTTGCAAAAATCTTGCAGTACTAATTTGCATCTTTGGCCATTAATGATTGGACTGGGCTTCAATGCGGCAGTGAGGTTAGTTGCTTCACTTCTTTTATCAGTTGAACTAAGGCGAGTCATAGAACTTACATAACTATGCATCAAGTACGTTGCGTCATAACTGCATGTTTTGTTCTTTTTAATGTACTTCTTTTGTTTCACAGTGTGAGAGTCTCAAATGAACTTGGAGCCGGGAATCCTAAAGCTGCAAATTTCTCCGTAGTGGTTGCTGTCGCCACTTCAGTATCCTTTGGAATTATCTTCACAACAGCAATTCTAGTGTCTGGGAATCATTTCCCCAAATTGTTCACAAGCAAACCGTCAGTCGTGAAGGAGGCTATAAGGCTTCGTTATCTTTTGGCAGCCACAATTTTTCTCAACAGCATCCAACCTGTTCTTCATGGTACATCTCTCTTTACATCATCCTCTACTATAGATATATATCAAGTAATAATTCTACAATAAACTCATGTAGGAGAAAATTTATTTTAGTTAATTACCGTAGAAAATCAAAGATATATTCACTAAGAACCATTTGTTGGATTGCAGGGGTAGCAATCGGTGCAGGTTGGCAATTCATCGTTGCCTTCATAACTGTTACTTGCTACTATATTGTTGGGCTTCCTATTGGTGCAGTTCTTGGTTACAAATTCAAGCTTGGAGTAAAAGTAATTTATTGAAATCGAAGCCTAACATTTCAAAACTTTGAATCTGATAGTTATGTATTCCTTTGGTCAGGAATGTTTAGAGGAAGTGATTAACTTGGTTTTTCTCCGATTCATACAGGGAATTTGGTCGGGAATGTTTGGAGGGTGCCTTCTACAAACATTGATATTAGCGTTCATCTTGTACCGAACTAACTGGAATAAAGAGGTAAATTCATCTGATTAATCAACATTTCTTCCTTTGGACTAGAGCTTGTTCACACCATTGGTAATTGTAATATCAAACCTTGAAGAATCAAAATGTTATTGGTTATTATGACATCACTCTCTTAGCACAAATAACATTAACAAGATCTAGACTGTGAAGTTCTGAAATGGTCATGGTGGAACTATTGTTCATACTTTCTTACAGTTCTATGTCTTCTTACCTGGTAATGTGCAGGCACAGCAAGCTGAGGAACGCATCAAGAAATGGGGTGGCCCATTGGAAATGGATCAGCAAACTCTATCTCAAGACGTAAACATGACATAAAGGATTCACAGAGAGATGGAGACACAATCAGCGCAGGTTAAAAGTGTAGAGAAATGAAAAGAGAGAGAGAGAGAGAGAGAGAGAGAGAGAGAGAGAGAGAGAGAGAGAGAGAGAGAGAGAGAGA
>JAJIYU010008988.1:0-17468 GCA_030144865.1 Tinospora cordifolia | reverse complement strand
GACATTTATTATGTTAAATACACCTTATTTACTCACATATTAGTCAATATGTGTATTTTTATTTATTTATTTTACTAAACCTTAATTTTTTTTTCATTTAACTATCAAATTAAGGTTTTATTTGTTAGATTTTCACTATAACTCTAATTTATTTTATTTTTCACGTGTTATTCCATAATTTGCACCCAAAAGAATTTTGAAATTAATTTATTTAATTATTTGACAAAATTCTGGGGTATTACATTCTAGAACAAGAAAGATACTCTTGATCTCGTCCTATCCGTCACCTTTAAATGAGGAAAATTAAGATGGAAAGTGCCTATGTAGTGATCTCATGTACACATGGCGCCAAGATTGAGGGATCTTCTCCAAAAACACCCAAATTTGATTCTAGCTTCAAAGGGAGAGTTTCCTTGTGCAAGATTTGGAAAAAAAATTAGAGTATAATATTGTAACACCCCTATCCCTAAGAGACAGGTTCAAACTCAACCATAAGGCGGGTTGGGTCCAATATTACATTTACAAGTACACAACTTGGATCACTTTCTATTATCTCAAGTCTTATTATTTCTCAATGAGTACACAACCCAAATAATTTAATTCTAATTTAATAAGACTATTATAAGAGAGATAAAAGAAAAACTTCAATCTTTATTTATTAAATAAAATAAAGGGATACATGCTTGAAATTCAAATAATAAAAAGGGGAGTACATAACTCTAAAATTTAAAACAAAAATTCAGCGGAAGTCCTTATTAAAAATTTGGGCAATATGCCCCTACATATAGACTTTCTAATTTCTTAGCAAGCTTGTTCATGCATTTGAAATTCCTGAAAAATAAAAGGAACGGGTGAGCACATAGCCTAGTGGATTATTCATCAAACTATTAATTTACTAATTCAAATCAATAGTCATCCAATTTCAATTACTTACAAGCATTAAGCGTTTCAAACAATATCTTGTTAGTGTTGTATATTTGACCGAAAGAGATTTTTAATCCATTGATATTCTTTATTAAAATACTCATATTTTGGGATGGAATAACAATTCATCTTGCCACATTCCATTGGAAATAAGGATCACATGTCCACATTCCAAGTATTTCAAAACACATCCATACTTAAGGATGTTACTCATGTATACTAATATATGTAAAGAACACCCATAACGTCACTTAGACTACTATGATGGTATGTGGTTATTATCTTCACTTTCTCATATTTAATTTCAAATAAATATGAAGCAAGATGATAATAACTAATATCAAAATTTAAATAATCAAGAGAACATAGAAACATACATGACATGCTTAAAAATTCAAAAAAATAAGCCTAAGCATGGTTTCTAAGCATGTTACGCTAACATGTATGAATTAAAATATGAAAACATGTTAAATCAAACTGAAATATAAACATGTTGAAAATTAAAAACAAACATGAATATACTAAAAACTTGAAGTAGTAAAGAAGGAGTTCTAGAAATCCCCTCTAGCTTAATTCGAGTTTCTTTTTAGAATCCGGTAGAGGTTCCCTTTATTCACCACTTTTAGAACTTCAAGAACTTCTAATCATGATAAAAATACTTCAACAACTCTCTAAAACACTAAAATAATAACTTCTCACACAAGAAAGAAAAGAGAGTGAGAAGAGATGCCAAGAAGATGGCAAGAACAAGCAAAGAGAGAAGTGTCAACTCTTTGCTTTGAGATGAGATGAATGTGAGCAAGAGGGGGTATTTTTAGGTTTTCATGAGCACAAGGGGGCATCTAGGGCAGCTCATCGCATTTGGGCATGTTTCTAAACTCATAAGGGGATGGTTTGCATAAAGAGGGCAAATGTGCTCATAGTTAGCAAGTGGGGCCACTAAGGTTTCCAATGCAAGTGTGAGCAAAATCTTTGAACCTTGTTTGTTTCTTTTATGTGTGTGAACACAATTAAAGGTTTAGAATACATTCTAATCTTTCTTGGACGTCCTCTATTAGTAGGAAAACATTCTAATGTGTTGTGATTCATAAAATCAAATAATTTTCTAATATTGGCACACAAAAACAAAGCTTTGGAATGTTTCTTATTTCCCTTGGATTCTCTCCCTTTTTGGCTCCACATGTGAGCATGAGGCAAGTTTCTATTTTCTAATTTTTTTTCTAGGTGAAGGAATCTTTCTATATCTCTTTAAGTCAGCCACTCTCATTAAACTTCTATCATGGGTTTGTCATATGTGTGCCCACACACACACACTTATGAGACATTTTATATGTAACCTTAGTATACATGATCATTTATTTTGACACATGGAATCATTCTTAATGATTTTTATAGGTGTGGGCATACTTGATCATTTACATGGCACAAGGGATCATTCTTTATGGTTTCAAATAATAGACACGTCCCATGGAGCTTAGGGTAGGGTAGGATGCACATGATCATGGTGTTCCACCTATGACCCTTGTACATGTTAGGGGTGGCCATGACTTCATGGGCTCACAAAAATCAAATAAAAATTAATATCTCCTTATTTACATGGAGTTATGATTTGTAACCTATAGTTTTGGAATCACATGAACCTAATACATATTTTAAGGTATGGTTTGGCCCAAGGTGATTTTCTCTCAAAAACTTTCTTTATTTAAGACCCATTAAGGTCACTAGGCAAATGAAAATCTAAATCTTGGCTAATTGTTTAGATTTTCGGATATGTCATTCATTTTGTTTGTTCATGTCATTTCGTTTCATTTCAGGTTATTTTGATCCCCCAAAGTACCCTAAATGCCAATTTTTTCTAATTTGGACCCCCTAAAGGGTGTTTGGCAAATGAAAACCCTAATCTTGACCAGTTGTTCTAATTTTTGGATATGTTGTCCAATTTTTGGTTTATTTTACCTTACTTTGTTTTAGGTTGTTTTGGATCCCTAAGGGTCACCAAATGAAACCTCTGGAAACTTGCCAAATTTAGTCCTTAAATGAGCCCGATTTCATTTTGCACCCAAATTTTACTAAATAAATGATAAATTTCATTTAATTGAGTACAGAGAATTTAGGGTATTATAGATATGGTGTTTCTCATTCTTTGATATCATACACCCACTAGCTTGATGTCCAAAGGAAAGAGAAGAAAAACATGCCTTGTTGCCTAAGTGTGATGAACAAGCAAAGGAATCAAAAGGGAGAGATATGAGAGAATATTCACTATCTTTATGGGACGTCCAAGACCATTTTAGAAGGGTTCTAGAAGAATTTCAATCTCTGAAATTGAATTAGAAGCAAAGACTAGCAAGATCACTAGTGGGCCCACAAAAGAGATATACGCACATGCCAAAATATGCACACTTACCATGTCCTACCTTTAGTGTTTAGAATGTTGCCCAAATGAGAATGGCTGCCCTAGCTGCCCAAAGAGCTGCCCATAGACGTTCCTTAGTGTGTTTGAAAACTATAAATACCCACTTCATTGTTCACAAATCATTCATTCCAAGAGCAAGTGAAAACGCCACTAGTGTGCTCTCTTATTCTTCTTTCTCTTCCTCTTCTTGACGTCTCATTTTGTGCCTAAGGAAGGGCTTCTAATTTCAGAGTTTTAGTGATCATTAGAGAGTTGTTTTGTGGAGGTTTGAAGTGACAAAAATGTGGGGGAAATGCTGCTGGATTTTTGGGAAACATCTAAAGTTGAGGTAGAAGTTGCCCTCTTAAACCTTTTTCATATTTAAGCTATTAGCATGTCCATTTTTATTGATTTGTTTTTCTAAAAGTTTTAATGTTTGGTTTCAATTTTCTATTCCCATTCATGCAATGTTTCAGATTCACAAATGTTTAAGATCATTCCTATTTTTATGATCATTTATGGTAATATTATGTTTAGGGATAAGTTCCAAGTTTTGGTGCACGATTTTGAATGATGAATGAGTTGCTTTATGTGTTCTTAAATTTTGAAATTTATTTTTCAGTTTATTGTATGATCTGAAAAATTATTATTATTTCTTGAACATGAAATCTAAGATGAGAAAAATAGTGATACAAACCACGTACCATCATAGCTGTTTGAGTACCACTATGGGTGTTCCCTTCCTATGATTAGTTCATGAGGTTTATAACACCTAAGTGATTGGTTGGTGGGTTAGAATCCCTAAGTCCAAAGTCCAATGAAATAGACTAAGAAATATCATATTTTACTCTAAGGAGTCATTAAGTTGAGAACATTAAGGGTTAAATTTTTTTTTTTTGTAATAGCCTAAATCCTTTGTACTCAATTAAATGAAATTTATCATTTATTCAGTGAAATTTGGGTGCAAAATGAAACTAAACTCATTTCGAGGCTAAATTTGGCAGGTTTCCAAAACTCTCATTTAGTGCCCCTTAGGGACCCAAAACAACTTGAAATAAAGTAAGGTGACATGAACCAACTAAGGGAATGACATATCCAAAAATTAGAACAATTAGTCGAGGTTAAGGTTTTCATTTGCCAAATGCCCTTCAGGGGGTTCAAATTAGGAAAAAATGTCATTTAGGGTACTTTGGGGCATCAAAATGAACTGAAATAAAACAAAATGACATAAACTAACAAATGAATGATATATCCGAAAATCAGAACAATTGACCAAGATTTGAATTTTTAGTAGGTCTTAAATAAGGAAAGTTTTAGAGGAAAAATCACCTTAGGCCAAACCATACCTTAAAATGTGCATTAGGTTTATGCGATTCCAAAACTATAGGTTATAAATCATAATTCCATGTAAATAAGGAGATATTAATTCTTATTTGATTTGTGAACCCATGAAGTCATGGTCACCCCTAACATATGCAAGTCACATGGCTGGAACACCATGATCATGTGCACCCTACCCTACCCTAAGCTCTATGGGACGTGTCCATTATTTGAAACTATGAAGAATGATCCCATGTGCCATGTAAATGATCAACTATGCCCACTCCTATATAAACCATGAAGAATGATTCCATGTACCAAGATAAATGATCATGTATACTAAGGTTATATATAAAATGTCTCATAAGTGTGTGTGCGGGCACACTTGTGACAAACCAAGATAGAAGTTTAATGAGAGTGGATGATTTAAAGAGATATAGAAAGATTCCTTCACCTAGAAAAAAATAAAAATTAGAAACTTACCTCATGCTCACATATGGAGCCAAAAAGGAGAGAATCTAAGGGAAATAAGAAACATTCCAAAGCTTTATTTGTAATACCTCAAAGTTTTGTCAACAAAAGTTATTAATGAAATAAAAATTCATTGAGAAAAAAATTCTAAGGCAAATGAAAGTGTGTTAATGGAAATATCAATTAAAGAAAATTAATTATAAAATTTAATGAGTCGCTTTCATTTATTAAAAAATAAAGAATAGGAATAGAAATATATATAAGTATAGACATATATTTATAAGGTAAATTGTGTGAGAATACAATAGGCATGTTAAATACTACATATTATAAGAATATGTATATAGAAAAATGTACATAATTTAATAAAAATGAAGTATGCTTATATTTATAAAAAAAATAAGTATAATATTATATACGTATCAATTTATAATTACATAAAAAATGAAAGGAATATAAAATATATAGGCAAATGAAGAAATGAAAAAAAAAAGAAATAGAGATTATTAATTGTTGACAATATTAAAGAAATAAAAAAAATATCTAATAAATACAATATTAAATAATTAGAAAGGAAAAAATATTAGTAAGTCCATAAAATAAAATGATTTGTGCAATAAAACCAAGTTTTCATCAATTAGAAAATGTCTAATTAGCAAAATTCGGATAATAGCAACCTTAGAAAGTGATTTTTGTATTAGAAATTACATCCAACGGCCAGAAATACATCATCCGCACAATCTAAGATCTCACATTTACGATCAAAATCGCACCATACGCCTGGATGCACCGAATCACTGAAATCCAACGATCCACAAACAATCTGCTAGATCCAATGAACAAGATCAAACCAAAACCGGTGCCCGGATGCACCGAATCAGCAAAATCCAACGGCCCACGTTCAATCCATCAGATCCAATGGCTCACGGCTTAGGCGCGATAGTTGATCGCGAACGTGCTGCGATCGAGGAACACCCAACAGGCCAGATCAGAGGCGCAGTCGGAGATCGCGAACACACCACGATCGAGGATCATCCGACGGCCCGGACAAAATTCATTGATCACGATCGAGATCTGCACATCGTGATCGATGCGCATCTGATGGCCCAAAAAGACGTGTTCTAATCGATTGCGAACCGAACGTCGCGCTCAAGGAAAATCCAATAGCCTAGATCGAACTGGCATGATTTGTGATCTACCGCTGCGATCAAGAAAGATCTGACGGCTTGGATCGAACGCTCTAAAATAAAAATGAAAAATTCGAATAAAATCAATAAAAATGTTTCCAAAAATCCAAAAAAATGGTTTCTAAATTCCAAAAATTGCCTAAATACACTTGCTATTCTCCTATACTTGGGGGTATGAAATTTTGAAGAATTGACAAGTTTCTTACAATGAGAATACCACAAACTTGCCATTCTATACACTTTTGAAACCTATATAAACCCCCCATGCTCACAATTCAACTCATCCCAAGAAACAAGAGTTGAGATTTCCTCTTGTGCTCTAAGCCCTCTTTTTGGCACCCCCTTCTCACCATTCTTTTCCCTCTTGAGTGTGAGAAGTTCTTGGTTTGGGGATTCTTCTTGGGTGATTTTCTTAGTGCTTGAACATTGGGAGCTCTTGTCTAAACTTTGAGGGAAACTACATCTCAAGGTGGAAGTGATTTCTCTAACACCCCTTTTTCTTATTCAAATTTTTAGCATATTCATGGTTTGTTTGGCTTTGGAAATCAAAATAATTTCAGTTCAAGCATTCAAAAATATATTTCAGTTTTAGATTTAGTTCTTGTTCAAAGTTATGCATGCATAATAATCATGCCATATTTAGTATCATGCGTAGGCTTTATTTCAAAGTATGATGCATGATTTTGATTATTTCATGATTAAATTTTTAGTTTGATCATATGCTGAATTTATTTATTTCAGTTTCATGTTCTGAAATTTATCTTATGATTCAAGAATATATGATTTAACAAAGATGATGATGATAATAACCACGTACCATCATAGCAAACGTGTGGGTTGCTATGGGTGTTCGTTTCATATGATTAGTTCATATGGTTCTAAGACCAAAATACTTGGTTGGTGGGTGAAGTCACTTGAAGTCCAAAAGTTTAATGAAATTGGCTAAGAAAGGCTATATTTCACTCTAAGGAGGTACTTTGTTAAGAACATCAAGGGCTTCAAAACCTTTTGGTCTAAAATCTCAACTTTAAACAAAAATGTTGCTTGAAATGCCCAATGTATGCAAGTGTTTGAAATATGAATGTGTTATTGATTTGAATTTGAAAAATGGTTGTTTGAAAAACATCTACTAAGTTTTGTGTTCATCCCTTTCTCTTCTTTTTCAGGAAATTAAATTATAAAGACCATGGAATTTGGATTTTAGCAAGCTTTATTTTTCTTAAAGTTACTTTTTAATGTAAGGGCATGTTGCCCAATTATAAATAAGTCTTTTGCTGAAATTTTATTTTATTTTAGAGTTTATGAATTTATTTGATCAACAATGTAATAGTTTACATTATAAAGTTATGTACTTTCTTTTTATGAATAGGAAAGTTGAATTTTTCTTTATCTCTAATTGCCTTGATTTTATTGAATGATATTTGTACTATTGAAACTATTCTAGGGCATGAGGTATTGAAAAATAGAAAGTCAAGTGTGTGTCAGTTGTAAAGTAACATGACCCAACTCGCCAAATGGTTAAGTCCACTGTCAAATAATGGTGGTTATGTCCAACACTCAAAGAATGTGGGGGTTGGGGTGTTACATTATTTTTGTGTGCCCATATTAGAAAATTATTTGATTTTATGAATCACAACACATTAGAATGTTTCCTTACTAATAAATGATGTCCAAGAAAGATTAGAATGTATTCTAAACCTTTAATTGTGTTTACACACATAAAAGAAACAAATAAGGTTCAAAGATTTTGCTCACATTTGGATTGAAAACCTTAGTGGTCCCACTTTCCAACCATGAGCACACTTGCTTTTCTCACCCAAACCATCCCCTTATGAGTTTGGAAACATGCCAAAACGTGGTGAGTTGCCCTAGCTGCTCTAGATGCCCCCCTTGTGCTCATGAACACCTATAAATACCCCTTCTTACTCACATTCATCTCATCCCAAAGCAAAGAGTTGACACTTCTCTCTTTGTTTGTTCTTGCTCTCTTCTTGACGCTTCTTCTCACTCTCTTTTCTTTCTTGTGTGAGAAGTTCTTATTTTAGTGTTTTAGAGAGTTGTTGAAGTGTTTTTGTTTGTGATTAGAAGTTCTTGAAGTTCTAAAAGTGGTGGATAAGGAGAACCTCTGTCGGACTTTACAAAGAAACTCGAATTAAGGGAGAAGATTTCTAGAACTCCTTCTTTACTATTTCAAGTCGTTAGTATATTCATGGTTGTTTTTAGTTTTCAGTATGTTTATATTTTAGTTTGAAGCATGTTTGATCAAGTTTTATTTTCAATTTAACATGTTTTCATATTTTAATTTATACATGATAGCATAACATGCTTAGGCTTATTTTTTGAATTTTTAAGCATGCCATGTTTGTTTTTATGTTCTCTTGATTATTTAAATTCTGATATTAATTACTATGATCTTGTTTCATATTTACTGTGTACAACCATGTACCATCATAGTAGTCTAAGTGATGCTATGGGTGTTCTTTGCATATACTTAGTGTAAATGGGTAACATCACTAAGTGTGGATATGTTTTAAAATACTTGGAATGTGGACATGTTATCCTTATTTCCAATGGAATGTGACAAGTTGAATTGTCATTCCATCCCAAAATAGGAGTATTTTAATGAAGAACATCAAGGGATTAAAAACCCCTTTTGGTCAAATATACAATACTAACAAGATGTTGTTTGAAATGCTTAATGCTTGTAAGTGATTGATATTGGATGTACTTTCGATTCAAATTAGTAAATTAGTAGTTTGATAAATGATCCACTGGGCTATGTGCTCACTCCTTTTTATTTTTTAAGATTTTGAAATACATGATGATCAAGCTTGCTAAGGGATTTAAAAACTCTATTTTTAGAAAGTTTTTATGTAAGGGCATATTGCCCAAATTTTGAATAAAGACTTCCGCTGAATTTTACTTTTATAGTTTAGAGTTATGTACTCCCCTTTTCATTATTTGAATTTTAAGCATGTATCCCTTTATTTTATTCAACAAATAAAGATTGAAGTTTTTCTTTAATCTGTCTTGTAATAGTCTTATTAGAATTAAACTATTTGGGTTGTGTGCTCATTGAGAAATAATAGGACTTGAGATAATAAAAAGTAATGTAAGTTGTGTACTTGTAAACGTAACATTAGACCCAACCCGCCTTGTGGTTGAGCTTAAACCTGTCTCTAGGGGGTTGGAGTGTTACAAAGGTGGTATCAGAGCCTGGACATTAGTTGCTGGCCAAAATTAAAAAGTTTCCTTTGATACCAAAGGTGGTATCAAAGCTTAGCTATTAGATATGCTGGGCTAGAAATAGAAAGTTAAGGATAACATGTGTTGTTGGGCTAGAATTAGAAAGTCAAACATTAGTTGCTTGACAAGAATTAGAAACTCAAATAGGGTTTCACTTTGAATTGAATTGAATCTTGAATGCCGTACCTTCTATTTTGAAGTTGAAAAACGTTTAGAAAGTGTTTTCAAAAAAAATATATATGTTTTTAAAATGTTTTATTTGGATACAAAAACTGCAAGTTGAGCTGATAAGAGGTAAGTCTTGTCCCGAGTAAAGCTAAACATTGAAAGGGAGGTGAGTTATTCTGCCTTAGAAAGCGCGGTTGCTAAGCAAACTTCAGTCTCGCCACCCGATCTGGAGGTTGTCCCACAAGCTTGTACGAATAGTTTTGAGTTGAAGAACAAATTTATTTTCTATAAAAGAAAATTAGAAGGTGAAAAATTAGGGCAAGGAATTGAATAGAAGCCGAAAAAGATGCCAAAGGTGATATCTTAGCTAGCCAAAGGTTGTAAGTTAACCAGACGAAACCTTAGGTCCAAGAGAAAGACCTTAGGTAGAAATGTGGTGTAGCCATGGGTGGCATAGTGGATCACAAGCATAAATTTTTAGGACATAGGATAGAGACTGAAACTTGTGTGAAAATAGAAAATTGTTTGATCAAGACACAAGACCGGGAAGCTTCTGTATCTTTTGATTTCTATGTAATATGGGAGGGTTATGGAGGAAGCCTGGACTCGGAGAATGATGGTCCATGTGTGGTGAATGATCGGTAACTTTGACTAAACGGGTTTCTCTATGCTTTTTGTTATGGGACGAAGGAGTATTGTGGGCTTGGAAACATTTTTTTTCATTGAGCAATTTGTGAAATTATTTGGGTGCAGCTCTATTTTGGGTGAAAATTAGAAGGTTATATGAGTAGTCGGAGTTGAAGAACACCCTTACTTTCTATAGAAGAAAATTAGAAGGTTGGAAAACAAGGGCAAGAAATTTGAAGATGCAAAAGGCAGTATCCTGACTAAACAAAGGTTGTGAGTCAACCAGATTAAACCAAAGGTTCAGACAATAGACCTTAGATAGAAATGGGTGTAGTCATGAGTGGCACAGTGGATCAAAAGTATAAATCTCTAGGACATGATTAGAAACAAACATTGTGTGAAAATAGAAAATTGTTTGATCAGGGCATGAGACCGAAAAACTTCTTTATCTTTCGATTTCTATGTAGTATGGAATGCATAGGAATTCAAGGGTTTTGAGGAAGCCTAGACTCAAAGAATGATGGGCCATATATGGTGAATAATCTGTAGCTGTGGAAGAACGGGTTTTTCTATGCTCATTTGATGGGGTAGTTGGGTATAGTGGGCTCAGGAACTATAGTTATCGAGCAATTCACAAAATTGTTTGGTGCGGCTCTGTTCTAAGTGAAAGCCTAAGTTGAAGGGGTAGAGTGGGATGGGGCACTTGAACCTTGAAGCTTACGTGGAAGCTTCAAAATTTGTTGTGCTAGCTTGACTGTATGATTTTTTGAAGAGCATGTTGTAGTGTTTACTTGCTTTGAAACCAAATCCTGAACCCATACATGAAAAAAACCTAGAAGAAAAACCTTTAGTCCACTGAATGAATCAAAAACCTAGAAACTTGAACCTAGAGTCATTATAGTACGAATGAATTCCGATGATCTATTCGATTTATAGCAAATGGCTGGAACAAGAAGACACCCTACCCGATCGACCACCTTGGATGAAACTGAGCAGGGAGAACAAGGACTACTGGCTGGAATTGAGGCCAGGCTAAAGACAATGATGATTGAGATGTCTAAGCGAGTACTGGACCAACTGATGAGGGCTTTACCATAAATGATCCCTCAGGTGGCACCACAGCCACAGAACATGAAGCTATTCCAGTTCCACTACCAGTACTGATACCGCTAGAACGTCAAAGGAACTAAGAGGAGCAAGAGGATGCGAAATAGACGAAGCTCCTAATTAATCTACAAAAGGTTAACCCTCCATCTTTTGATGGTACCGAGACTTGCATCCAAGCCGACCACTAGTACCAAGAGATGAAAGAACTATTAAACATACTGAAAGTGATAGGCCCAAGACGAGTGGCACTGGCCACACACCATTTCAAGGGACCAGCTCGAGGATGGTGGAGAATGATGCAGTTGGACCCCAATACTAAGACTGAAGCAATGAGCTGGGAGGAGTTCAAAGAACGCTTCTACGAAATTTTTTTCCCTAAAGCAACGTTTCGAAAGCTTCGGGATAACTTTGTCAAGCTCAATCAAAGAGATCTGACTATGATAGAGTACGAGAGGAAGTTCACAGGGTTAGCCAAGTTCTCTCCCGATATGATCAGGGGTGAAAAGATGAAGGCTATTAGGTTTGCACAGGGTTTCAAGATTGAGATCCAAAAAGTACTTATGGCATTGGACCTCTGAACCTACAAGGAGGTAGTTGAATTGGCTCTGATTTTAAAGCAAGCACTCAATCGGGAACAAAGGTTGAGGGGAACGAATAAGCGGTCCTGGAACAAGGAGGACCAACAAGAAAAACAAGAATGGTAAGGCCAGACAGGGAAAGGGGCAGAATAAGGGTGAGGCAAAGGAGTAGGCAAAGAGATTGGGGTTTGTGTTACCTATGCAGATAGAGGGGCCATCTTGCTAGAGATTGCCCGACTGCACCAGCCTAGGTTGCCAACCAGCAATAACCATAGAACACTCAGGAAAGAGGTTAGAATGATCATTCTTAGGGCAGACAACAACAACAAAATGCCAATCAAGGGCAAAATCAGGGTCGTGGGTAGAACCAGGCCAGAGTGTTTGCTGTTAAAGCTCAAGAAGATCAAGACCTACCCTAAAGACCCTAGTAAAGAAAAAAAATATGATTAACCCTTTATTTAAAATCATTATATGTTAGCATTTATGAATTTTAAGCTTTGATAAGGTTTCGTACATATCCTTTTCAATAAATGAAATTTATTCCCTTAAGAACCCTTGTTGGTACATTTTGAAGGTTTAAAATAGAAAGTATGGGAATAGAAAGTGTTAGTAATAACCCAAGGCCTACCATGTGGTCGAGTCCACTAAGGCGGAGGTGGAATATAACAAAGAAACTTTGACCTTCAAATAGATTAAGAACTTTAGGTTGGGTATGCCCCTAAATGAAAACAAGCCTATCCTTACAACATGTCTTGCCCAATAGATATTTTGTGATCAGATTGGGGGTGAACAAAGGCAAGAGAAATGGCTCACAAACCTAATAGAGGAGATTGAATAAGATAAGCATACTAACCTTAGGTTAGATGCTGAGGATACCCTAAGACTTAGGGAGAAAACATTGTATGGGTAATTGTGGATCGTCTCACTAAAGTGGTTTAGTTCCTGCTAAGCAGATCCATTGATCAAGTCAGTAAATCTGAGAGAGTAAGTCGAACATTAGAGGATATGTTGAGGTCTTATGCCTTAGACCTTAAAAGAAAATTGGAGAAAGTACAAACTTGACCCCTCTTACATCATCCATTGTGAGGAAATAACTATCTAAGATGATGCTACTTATGAGGAAGTAGCAGTCAGAATCATCAACTACAAGGTATAGAGTCTAAGAACAAATGATATTGCATTGGTGAAAGTGCTGTGGAAATATCACGGGGTGAAAAAAACCACTTGGGAGCTAGAAAGCAAAATAAGGACAAAGTATCCACACCTTTTTAATAGAGATCCTTAACTATGTGCAAATTTCGAGGACGAAATTTTTGTAAGGAGGGTAGGTTGTAATACCCTGAAAACTCCGTACTAAATGAAATGAAATTCAAGGTCTATTTAGTGAAATTTGGGTGCGAAATAAAATCGAGCTTGTTTAGGGCTAAATTTGGCAAGTTCTAAAACTCTCATTTAGGAATCCAAATTCATCTGAAATGAAACAAAGTGACTTAAACTAGCCAATTGAAGAACATATTCGAAAATTAGCTCAATTGGTCAAGATTAGGGCTCTCATTTTGCCAAAACACCTTCACGGGTTTAAAGTAGGGAAGAAATGGAATTTAGGGTACTTCAAGGATTCAGAATGACCCAAAATTCTATGAGATGGCATAAACTAAAAAGACACGCTACATATCCAAAAATTGGGACAATTGGCCAAGATTCGAGTAAAGTACCTTCAGTGGGCTCTAAATAAGGAAGGTTTCTAAAGAAAAACGCCTTGGGCAAAACTATACCTTAAAATTTGTGTCTTCATCATGTGGTTTCAAAACTATATGTTATACACCTAAATTCCTAGTGGTTAGGGAGATATTAATTTTTTTAAATTCATGTGAACCTATGAAGGCATGGCCACCTAAAGCATGTGCAAGTCACATGGGTGGAACACCATGATCCTGTTCACCCCCACCCTACCCAATCACCTTCGAAACGTCTTCCCTGATTTGAACACATGTAAAATGATCTTATACACTACATTGATGATTCAATACACCCACAAGAGGCGTGACCTATAGAAATCCATAAAAGGATGATCCCATGTACACCATTTAGTGATCACGTGCACCTCGTTGCCAATTAAGCCAAAACAGGCCCACATGTGTGTATGTGTGAGTTTGCACATGTGACAATCCTTATTAGAAGATTCTAGAACAAGAAAGATACTCTTGATCTCATCCTAGGCATCACCTTTAAATGAGGAAAATTAAGATGGCAAGTGTATATGTAGTGATCTCATGTACACATGGCGTTAAGATTGAGGGATTCTCTACAAAAACACCCAAATTTGATTCTAGCTTCAAAGGGAGAGTTTCCTTGTGCAAGATTTGGAAAAAAAATCAAATTATGATATGGTATCTCTCATGTTTTGATATCATACACCCACTAGCTGGACGTCTAAAGGAAAGAGAAGAAAAACATGCCTTTTTGCCTAAGTGTGATGAGCAAGCAAAGGAATCAAAGGGGAAAGATATGAGAGAATATTCACTCTATCTATGGGACATCCAAGACCATTTTAGAATGGTTCTAGAAGAATTTCAATCTTTGAAATTGAATTAGAAGCAAAGACTAACAAGATCACTAGTGGGCCCAAAAAAGAGATATACACATATGCCAAAATATGCACACTTACCATGTCCTACCTTTAGTGTTTGGAATGTTGCCCAGATGTGAGTGGCTCCCCTAGCTGCCCAAAGAGCTGCCCATGGACGTCCCTTAGTGTGTCATTGTTCACAAATCATTCATTCCAAGAGCAAGTGAAAACGCCACTAGTGTGCTCTCTTCTTCTTCTTTTTGATGTCTCATTTTGTGCCTAAGGAAAGGGCTTCTAATTTCAGAGTTTTAGTGATCATTAGAGAGTTGTTTTGTGGAGGTTTGAAGTGACAAAAATGTGGGGGAAATGCTGTTGGATTTTTGGGAAACATCTAAAGTTGAGGTGGAAGTTGCCCTCTTAAACCTTTTTCATATTTAAGCTATTAGCATGTCCATTTTTATTGATTTGTTTTTCTAAAATTTTTTAATTTTTGGTTTCAGTTTTATATTCCCATTCATGCAATGTTTCAGATTCATAAATTTTTAAGATCATGCCTATTTTTTATGATCATTCATGGTAGTATCATGTTTAGGAATAAGTTCCAAGTTTTGGTGCGTGATTTTGAATGATGAATGAGTTGTTTCATGTGTTCTTAAATTTTGAAATTTATTTTTCAGTTTATTGTATGATCTGGAAAATTATTATTATTTCTCGAACATGAAATCTAAGATGAGAAAAATAGTGATACAAACCACGTACTATTATAGTTGTTTGAGTAACACTATGGGTGTTCTCTTCTTATGATTAGTTCATGAGGTTTATAACACCTAAGTAATTGTTTGGTGGGTTAGAATCCCTAAGTCCAAAGTCCAATAAAATAGACTGAGAAATTTCGTATTTCACTCTAAAGAGTCACTTAGTTGAGAACATTAAGGGTTAAAAAACTCTTTTGGTCTAAATTACAACTTACACAATCTTAATGCTTGAAACGCCGTAATGCTTGAAAGTGGTTGGAATATGTATGTGTTAATGTCTTGAATATGAGGATAGTTGTTTAAGATCCACTGAGTTTTGTACTCACTCTTCCTTTAACATTTTTTAGGAATTTGAACTTATGAAGAAGAATGTGGAATGCCTCCCTTTTAGAGTCCTTTTATCTTGAAATTTTCTATGTAGGGCATGGTTGCCCACTTGTGTCTTTAATTCTATTGTAGACATTTTTATTTTTATGTGCTCTTCTTTATGATTAAATAAAGAGTATGAATTTCCTTTTATCTCTTATAATGTAGCCTTGCACAATTTTTTTATTAAGGCATGAGATATTGGGATTTGAAAGTCAAGTGTGTGTCACTTATAAAGTACCACTGGCCCGGCCTACCAACTTGTTAAGTCCATTGTCTAAATTGTTAAGTCCAATTAAGAACACGAGGGTTGGGGTGTTACATAGAGTGCGCAACATATCATCATGGTTTGCCTTCTCCTCTAGGTACTTCGGATAGTCATCTGACGTGTCAGTGGGAAGGTCGTAAATGGCATTAATAGATGTTGCATCAAATGAAACCCAAGTGCCTCGAACCCATGCTCATGCCCCATCTCTCTCAGGTGCATTAGCATAAAACTATTGTACTATCAATACTGAAGGGCTTGTCGGAGCCTGGATCAGCTACTTCCAGTGCCAAATGACTATGACATCCTCAATGCCCAAGCATCTCTCTTCATAATATATAAGAATTGCTCTCTCCATAATCACTTGTTAGCGATCCTAAATGCTCACAAACCATGCCTTGGCCGCTTTAGTTCCTGAAGTGGTGTTGGTCTTCTTGGGCTATAGGATGAGGGGCATGCTTTGTCTTGGATGTTGAATTTTTAGTTCTTGTGGCCCTGAATCAAATTTTAGTAGGGACATGAATCTAATCACAGAGAATGGATAGCAAAACACTTAAAACTAAACAATTCATCAAAACAATAACTTCCAATTGGCTCAAGTGATGCAAATGACGTGGAATTGACGCAATTACACATGATCAATGCATAACCTAGATATGCAATTGCTAACAAACCAGAACACAATAAAAAAGTGATTGCAAAATATTTCACAAAATCTAGGAACATATAGCTCAATGAAACATGCATAGTGCATGAAACTTAGTTGCAAAAGAAACAATGGATCATATTTCATGCAAAATGCCATAAAACCTTATTGAAACTCACTATTCCACTTCAAGAATGACTCTAAATGTTTGTGAAACTTAAGGAACACTCACAAGAGATTTTTTCAAACATTATTTCAAGAAAAACAATGCATCTTGATCAAACATAACAACTTATACTCACAAGTCGTGCAACTAAGTAATTAATCACCAATGAAACCCAATAAACATTCAACATTCTCATTGCACAGGCAAAATCAGAATTAGAGCAATAAACTATAAGGAAATATAAGAGGAAAACAATTAAAGACTTACATTTTGCTAGTTACACGATCAGAAACACAACAAATTATATGGGGTGTAACACCCCAACCCCCATGTTCTTTTAGTTTGGACATAACCACCATTATTTGTCGGTGGACTTAACTAATTGGCGGGTCGGGCCGGTGTTACTTTACAAGCGACACACACTTGAGTTTCTATTTTTCAATACCACATGCCTTAGAATAAATTCAATGGTGCAATTTCACATTTAATAAAATCAAGACATTTAAAGGTAAAGAAAAATTCAACTTCTTTATTAAGAAAGTACATAACTTTCTAATTTAAGAATAGACCATTACATTGTTTATCAAAAGAGATTCATAAACTCAAAATTAAAATCAATTTTCAGCAGAAGTCTTATTTCAAAATTGGGCAACATGCCCTTACATTAAAAAGAAACTT
>JAJIYU010008987.1:0-17429 GCA_030144865.1 Tinospora cordifolia | reverse complement strand
ACCTGCAAATCACTTTCAATGTCTAAGAGGATTGAGATACTGACTGATGATAGAGTGAAGTTAAGGAAGAACAGATGATGAACTGAAAATCTAGACAAAATGAATGTACCTTTTGCAACATATATGTGTATGATTATTTATCTTTGAGAGAGTGGCCGATAATTCGGTCGTATCATTGTTGATATATCGACAACATAGCCTAACTTGTAAGATAGTTACCAATACATTGACACCAATGTCATCAATATATCGGTAGCATTGGTGTTAATATATCAACAACAACAATGCACTTGAAATGACCTTTTGAAATGTTGCTGATATGTCGACAATAATGCCACCAATATATCAACAATATATATTTACATGAAATTCATGTATTAGAAGTTGTCAATATATTGATACTACTACCGTTGATATATTGACATTGGTAATGCTAACATATTGGCGAGACATATGCAACCCAAAATTCATGTTATCATACTTCCCACTGATGCATTTGAATGTTATGCTATAGTTTTAGACTCCAAAATGGATATGGATAATAAGAAATGGTGGAAACAAAAGATATATACCATCTATATCTTTATTTCCTACATACCATCATAATCTTTATTTCCTTGTGTTTTGTTCCCACAAAATGAGAATGAGAAGATGCCATGACACTAGAAGTATTTGTGCATGATATGAAGTAGATCGATGATGATTTGAACAACAATGTAACAAAAATGCACAAGATCAGCTAATTGGCAATGATTTAGGATGTAAAGTAGTCAATCATTATCTCTATTAAGCAAAGTCATTTGTGGAAGTTGAATGTGGGTAGGTGTACATTGAATTAGGGCATTTTGTCATTTCACACAAGGCACGATTAAAATTATGTCCACAAGGCAATTTTGGATCTTTTTTTTTTTTTTTTGGCTTATTTCAGCCTCTTTAAAATGGGTCATCATTGACGAATAAGCACTCCGTTGAGAAGAATGTCTAGATCCACTTTAGAAGACCCACCAGGTTTTATTGCCTCTTCAGCTCTTCTTTTCCATTCGATAACATTCTTCTTGATGTGCTTTCCTTTTTCTCCCTCCATTAACTCTCTTATGACGCATTCCACTTTGTCCCTCCGCACATTTTTGTCTATCTCCATGCCAATACCCCACTCACCACAAGCATAGTGGCAATTGGTTTGTTGATCACCGAAGAAAGGCCAACTAAGAATTGGCACTCCACTACAAACGGCTTCAAGGGTAGAGTTCCAACCACTGTGTGTTAAGAACCCTCCTATTGAAGGGTGATTGAGAACTTGCTCTTGAGGGCACCAACTTGATATCATGCTTCTTTCTTCAGCCTCAGTCCTAAACTCTGGTGGCAATATTGCTTTCCCGCCTATCACAAGATCAGGCCTTATGACCCACAGGAAAGGGTTCTTGCTGTTTGCAAGTCCCCAAGCAAATTCAACCATTTGATCTGGTGTCATCACTGTTATGCTTCCGAAATTCACATAAAGTACAGAGTTAGGTTCCTTTGAATCAAGCCATTTGAGACACTCTCTGTCTTCTTTCCATAGATTTGATCCGAGACAACTATACATGCCATCTTCTTCTTTCTCTGTGATCATGTTATGCAACTGTAACGGTCCTATTGTGTAAATAGGGGGTAGTAGAGACTTCAATACTTGCAGAAATTTGAACTCCAAGGCCTCAAAAGTATTGAAAATTATACCAGAAGCCATTGGAGCTCTCTTCATCTCTTGGATTACAAAACTGAGGATTTCGTCATGAGGATCTGTCGTTTGAAAATAAGCTGGAAGATCCTTCAATCGGATGCCTTCCATTCCTTTTATCGAGTTGATCTGTGTGTCCAAATACCCATCTGTTAAGTAGCTTTCATCTGCAACAAAAATGAAATTAAGAGACGTTACTATGTTTCAAACCCGATTCGAAAACTAAACAAAAAACATTTTGTTGTTTTCCAAAAACAACATTTTTTTTCCATAAAAATTTCGGAAAAACTAATTTGCCTCCATGTCAACCAACTAAACGCATTGTTTCCAAAATTTTGGATACAAAAAACTTGATATCCCAATCGTAAACTATACTTAGCGTAAGTAATTTAAATCACATATTTTCCTTTAATCCAAAACATGATCAGATTAATTTTTCCAAAGCACTATAAATAAATAAACAAGCATGTAAATATTGTTGTCTCTACCTTTTAAAGGGATAACACCAGTTTCGAAGAGATGTTGATTTTGTAAAGATGCTAGGTAGGCACAAGAGCTGATTGTAACCAACAAAAAGCATGGGATTCCAAGCTCTTGAGCCGCTTCTAGAGTGAAAGTCATGAAGGCATCTGATATAATACATGTCACTGGAGGAGCTGAGGAATTATCATACACTTTGAGCTTGGCTAGGAGATTCTGAAAAGGTGTTAGGCAACTTGTGCTAATAGACTTACAGAGTGATGAAATGTTTTGGGTGGCATTCGTATTATCAGAAGGCGGGAGACCGTCAGGAATTGCTTCAAATCTGAAATCGGAGAGACTGTTGAGAGAATCAGAGCCTCTAGCGTTGAACAAGCGTTGATGATTGAACTCTGTGTTAGCAAATGTGATATAGAAACCATTGAAATGAAGAAGCTTGGCCATCTTAAGCATGGGAGTGATATGACCCTGTGATGGGTAGGGAACGCACACCGCATGAGGCATTTTCTTCAATTCTCTTGTTATTAAAGAGCACATCTCATTAATATTCTTTCCTTGCAAATACAACCCAGTTTGCTCGCTTTATACCCGGAACAAGATAAAGAATGCAATATTTGTCAACGGAAAATACTTAAAATGACTGTAGAAGTTTTTTTTTTTTTTTTTAATGAAATTGCACTATTCATTTTTATTAGATCCAAGAATGCACACTTTAAAATACGTACCATACATTAGTTTTAAATGTTGGAGTACAATTCTTGCCTTGTCCTTCGTTATTCTCTATTTATATTTGTTCATAATATAAAGTTAAACCCTTTTTATGATTATAGTTTTTTGGTCAATTTGTTTAATATGGTGAGCATATTAGAAAATTTAAAAATTTGTAATGCTTTGTCAGTCTTACAAAATTAATTCATTTGATCATAATAATTTTTTAATAAATATAAAAATATCGTGGAGGCTGTATTCCAATCATATTTATTTTAAATGTTATATTATTTCCACTTCCTTTACTATTTTTCATTTGGCAATATATAACTCAAAACAATTTTGAATGTTTGCAAGGGTAAGGTACTATTTAGATGCGTTAATGTTGCTAAAGTGTCTTTCAAAAAATATGCTACTATTAATTACTGTATTAATTGTCTTAAATTATGTATTAATACATTTTTTATATCATCCGTCTACATTAACAATGTTTTTCTTTCTTTTCTTTAAATATTTAAGACACCAATCTATAATTAATGTATTTAAACTGGACAGTGTTACATCAACTCATTTTGAACACCGATTGTCATTATATATACTTACAACTATTGAAGAAATGGACACACATCTCAAGGTGCATCTTAAGAAATGGACATATATCTCAGGTTAGTAGTCTTCGTTTCTTCTTCCTTCAATGTATAGGTGTATGGATATCTTTTATTGAGGATCGTGCTCAAAACTCCCAGTCCCACGAATCCAACAAGGGAGTCTCTACTACCTATCTTGGGTAAGAGGTTTCCCCAAATGGAGCAAGTTGAGCTCCCAACCTATTAGCTTGTTAAAGCTTCGGCTACTCTTGCTCCTCTCGACCACTAAACGACGAGGATTCAGACCGTACTAAGAGTAAGGGGGAACTTGATTGAAGTACTTTTGCTTGTAAGGCATGACGAGCCAACAAAATTAATGAGGCTTGCCCAATAAAGGGTCCAAGCACGTAAAGACGAGCCTTAATGGGGTTGACCATCTGTAACACCCCGACTCCCAAACAGACCTCCCGTCACGTGTTATAGGTCGTCATCCGTTGAGAATCGAAATGTTACTGAAAATTTCTTTTTGTCAAAATCTTTTCCTTTAGTTTCAAAATTCAATCTGATAGTTCTAACAAATGTCTAAAAACACATTTTTGGTAAAGCAAATATCAACTAGATTTCTGTAGTTATGCAAAACAACTAACTAAGAATCGAAAATCATAATTTAGAAATTACACAGTGAAGTCACTTCAAAACTTCTATTAAAACAGTAATTGTTAAACATATAATATCGTTCAAAGATATAATTAACTGAAATTCAAAATCAGAATAAATACTTGTAAAATAGTGAAATTAAATTTAAATGAAAATTATACATGAGGTTCTATTACAATTAATTAAATAAAATACAACTTCTAAAGCTACCTATCCAGATGACCTCCCATGAGGTGTCCAATAGAAAGTATGATTCTTCTAACGTAAACTATTGTGCACTACGTTCAAGTGTTTTTGAAAAATAAAAATAAGAGTGAGTTTGAAAGCCCAGTAAATCATTCCTACACATCACACGCATTATACAAACCAAAATCCAAGACATTACAAACACTTCCAAACATTAGGCATTTCAAATATTCATTCAATTTTGGTCAAAATCTGAGACCGGAAGAAGGTTGAGATATCTCTCGGTATTCCCCGTGAGCTCATCTAATCATATAGAAAGTCTCGAGTACTATCTAAAATTAGTCATGTCACAAATCATGATATCACAGTCTAAAAGAGTGTACTTACTGTAGCTCATACCATCTCCCAAAGACTTCTAGCTATCACAGGCAGCTCAAGGTTGAGAATATCTACGATCCATCTTATAGCTCATCAATCTCAAGCGGTGGCATATAGGAGATACTACTTCGATCTGCTTCAGGCTCGTCGATCACACCGGCACGTAGATTCTTAGTAACCATCATCTTATTTTAGTTTCACATACAAATTCAATCACACTCAAGCCTTTCACAATCCAATAGACAATAAATTAAACTATGCATGCAAATTAAAATAATAAAGCGCATGAGTAAATAATGGGATCTAAATGCGAGGTTTTCTATTCAAGCATGTCATGAAATGATTATACGTAAATTGAAATAAATCATCACACTATCATCAAAGCACACCAACAAATCTCAATCAATTTCAAAATAAAATTCTAATAACCTAGAATTATTCAAACAAATGCTTTGAATTTTAAATCTAGATAATACGTATGAGCAAGGAAATGACGCCCACGTGGATTCCGTAGATCTTCAGGGCACCCTTGCTTCCCTTCAAGCTATTCAATACTCTGAGATTATAAAATCTGAAATTCAACAATTAATAAAATTATCTAAGTTCCTAAGTTACATTTAATCTTATTCAAAATATTCTTAATCTTAAATAATTTCTAAAATAATTATGAAGTCTAAATATTTATTTCAACTAATTCAGGGTTATTCCAAAATTCTAGAATTTCATATAATTAAAATAAAATAATTTCTAAGTTCTTCAAATTTTTTAATCTGTCATTAAAAACTTTAACAATTAATTTCAAATCTTTTACAACTTATTCACTTATAAATAAATCTATTAGATTAAAACTAATAATTTAAAAACACTAAAACTTATATTTGGCTTCAAAAATAATTCACTCACATTATATAAATCTCAATCCACGTAAATAGAATTTTTTTATATCTAAAATCTAAACTAAGTTCTAAATTCTTAATTTGTCATATAAAAATTTCTAAGTCACCCTTTTTAAAATAAAATATTCATCTCTAGATATTAAATTTAAATCATAGATTTCTTAAATTCTAAGTTTCAAAATAATATTATTTCATCTTAAGAATCTTTCTTAAATAATTTGATAAATTTCTAATCTTCAAATTCCCACAATTTAATTTATTTTATTCATATCTAATTAAATTAATAACAAACAAAATAAGACTTCTAAATATTATAAGTTTAATTTCAGGACCTAATATTTTAATCTTTTCTTATAAAAGATTCTAAATTTCTAGGAGTTTATTTTTCAAGTTTTTTATCAATTTAAATAATTAGATTTTTTATCTTCTAATATTATTTCTCATCTATTATATAAAATTTTTTCTAATTAAATTAGAATTTTAATAGTGGAAACCTTTTTAATTTGGATTTCTAAAGTATTGAACTTCTCTTTTTATCGTCCAAACCAGCTGTTCAAAAACCCAAAATCACGTTCCGTTCCTCAACTTTCTTCCGGTTTCCAAATTCTTCTTAAAATTTAGGTTCTTCTTCATTCGATCAACTTCCATAATTTTCTTTTCTTGAATCTTCTAATTCGTTCGTCTTTTTTTTTTTCTCAATCGGTTGAGCACCAATTCTTTTTTTTTTTCCAAAAAATATCCTGTGTTTTTTATTGTATTGGCCCTAAAACTTGCAAAACAAGTTTTAAATGTCTATTTTTTTTAAACTTAGAAATTTCGGATGTTATTAATTTTTCAATAAAATAATCTAGATATTTTATTATCTATATTTTTTTTCAATCAAATTTCATTTGTTAAACAAATCGTGGATTTTTTATCAAATAAGTATGTTTCATCATTTTTATTATTATTATTTTTTTGTTTCGATCAACCAATATTTGATTCTTATTTTTTTTCCTTCAATCTACTAATATTTATTTTCTTTGTCAAACAATCTAGCATTTTAATCCACTAATAATTTAGATCAACCAATATTTCATTTATTTTTATTTTTCCAATTCAATCTTTAATTAATTCTTAATTTTTTTTCTAAAGCATTATTAATTCTAACATCTATATTTTCATTTATTTATTTTTTTTTGTAAAAACTATTATTTATTTTCATTCTTTTTTTGTTATTTTATTTTAAATTCTTATTTTTCAATGAAATAATATTTTATTTCATATTTACTTGTGACGTATACACACTCATAAAATTTCGAGATGTTACAATCTACCCGCATTATATAAAATTTCGTCCTCAAAATTTGAATCAAGTAACTAGTATTGTAAATCGATTTATATTTTCCACCAACCCATTACGCTTTCGCTGCGGTACTCTGATCCTACTTATAGCCTTGGGACAGGGTCACTATCACTTCTTTATTCTGGCCTATCTCTACATTCATCTCAAGCTATTTTCCTCTTAACGTTATTTAAAAGTTTACCATTTGGTTCAATACCCAATAGTTTTAGTCATAATGAAACACACTTCCCTTTATTAGGTAATGTATAACTTGTCTTTATGTAAAATCCCACATCTCAAGATTTTCCAGTCTTTCTCAGCATTTGAATATGATGACTTGTAATAACTACCATTTGTTTTAACCTACCTATGCCCTTTTCGCGTTTATTGTGCTAGGATGACTCTAGGTGCATTGTCTCTAAGTTCTCGCTTTGTTTCAGATGTCTAGGGGTTTATGCTTCGAAGTCAGTAGCATTTCGTTTATTTTTGGCTATAGGAGTTTGGGTTATAGTACTCAAATAGTCAAAGTGCATACATAACAAACTATCACACAACAAACAAGCAACCAATACACGCTAGAATAATGCAACCCCAAGCTTCCATCTGTGTTTCCAGATCTGTGTGCCCCATCCCATACTCGCCCTTCCACAGAAACTTCCACCCTGAATTGCATTACACCCAAACAATGACGCAAGTGTCTCGATATCCATGACTACAGATGTCCTACCATTTTTAACTGGGCTTTTGGTTAAAAATAGTTCGACAGTGCACCCACAAAGGTGTTCTATGGTTGATGCAAGACCCACCATACTTTACTGCCCCATCCCAATACAATACAGTGTGTACAAGTTTAGCCAAAGAAATCGATCACTCACCAAACATGGTCAGTCATTCTCCAAATCCAAGATTCCTCCGTACCCCCAAATCACTATGCACCCCATCCTACATAGAGACCAGAAATATAGGCTCCTTCCAGAATCGGGTCCTGACCAAACAAGTGTGCATTCAAACACGTTATCAGTCTCTAACCTATGTCCTAAAAGCTTTCAATTTATTTATGATCCCCGATACAACACTCGGTTTCCACCTAGACCTAGGGACTTATTACTTCACTTGGCTAGTATATCCTTTTAGTAGGATTGCCAAGTTTGACTTCATAGAACTTCTATGTGACACCCCCGTCTCAAGTTTTAGACCTTTCCTACGTAGGCATCAACCCTCAAGGACGTCTTTCCAAAGTAAAGTCAAGCCATCAGGAATGTCTACCCCGTATAGACATCATCACACTCTCAAGGACGCCTACCAGTACTCGAGTCACACTTGCGACTGTGAGCTCAAGCACATGGGCATCACCCTAGTCTTATTATAGATTTCTAGCTACCTAGTTCACACCTAACCATTTTTTATGCAATTATTTCTCATGATACCATCGATTTCAAGTATTGTCATCTTGAACCTTTCCAAAATAATAATGAAACCTTTTAGCACCTTTAATCAACATAAAGTTCAACCCTCTAGTACATACTTCCGAAGAAGAAGATCTAACCAGATCAGCCCTTCAGGGACCTTCATCTTGAAAGAAGATCAACTATCAGGGATCACTACCTCCACTCAGGTCACATCAATAACGGTACATAAATATGTTGGCATCATGGAGTGGTTTTTGAAATTAAGTTCAAAACTCAATTCTAGTGAAAAACTAAATCCTATCCACTTCTTTAAATCCTTTATCAAAGAAATCAATTCAAACAAAAAATTCACTTCTTAGTGAAAATCAAATCTGGCAAAAATCTCCAATTTTGTGAAATAAATCTGGTGAACTCAAGTCTAGCCCAGTGAATTGTAATACTGGGCTCTGATACCATATTTGTAACACCCCAACTCCCAAACAGATCTTCCATCATGTGCTATGGGTTGTCGTCTATTGAGAATCGAAATGCTACTAAAAATTTTCTTTTGTCAAAATCTTTTCATTTAGTTTCAAAATTCAATCTTATAGTTCTAACAAATGTCTGAAAACACATTTTTGATAAAGCAAATATCAACTGGATTTCTGTAGTTATGCAAAACAACTAACTAAGAATCGAAAATCATAATTTACAAATTATGCAGCGGAGTCACTTCAAAACTTCTATTAAAACAATAATTGTTAAACATATAATATCGTTCAAAGATATAATCAACTGAAATTCAAAATTAGAATAAATACTTGTAAAATAGTGAAATTAAATTCAAATGAAAATTATACATGAGGTTCTATTACAATTAATTAAATAAAATACAACCTCTAAAGCCACCTATCCAGACGACCTCCTTATGAGGTGTCCAATAGAAAGTGTGAGTCTTCTAACATAAACTGTTGTGCACTACGTACAAGTATTCCAAAAATAAAATAAAATGGGAGTGAGCTCGAAAGCACAGTGGATCATTCCTACACATCACACGCATTATACAGACCAAAATCCAAAACATTACAAACACTTCCAAACATTAGGCATTTCAAATGTTCATTTAGTTTTAGTCAAAATCTAAGACTGGAAGAAGGTTGAGATGCCTCTCGATATTCGCTGTGATCTCGTCTAATCATAGAAAGTCTCAAGTACCATCTAAAATTAGTCATGCCACAAATCATGATATCACAGCCTAAGAGAGTATACTTACTGCAGCTCGTAGCATCTCCCAAAGACTTCAAGTTGTTGTAGGCAGCTCAAGGTTGGGAATACCTACAATCTGCTTTATAACTCTTTGATCTCAAGCGGTGGCATATAGGAGATACCACCTCGATCCATTTTAGGCTCGTCAATCGCACTGTTACGTGGATTCTTAATAACTATCATCTTATTTTAGTTTCACATATAAATTCAATTACACTCAAGTATTTCACAATCCAATAGACAATAAATTAAACTATGCATGCAAATTAAAATAATAACGCGCATGAGTAAATAATGGGATCTAAATGCATATTATCCTATTCATGCATGCCATAAATAAATAAATCTAAATGCGAGGTTTTCTATTCAAGCATGTCATGAATTGATTATGCGTAAATTGAAATAAATCATCACACTATTATCAAAGCACACCAACAATTCTCAATCAATTTCAAAATAAAATTCTAATAACCTAAAACTATTCAAACAAATGCGTTGAATTTTAAATCCATATTATACATATGAGCAAGGAAATCATGCCTACTTGGATTCCGTAGATCTTCAGGGCCACCTTGCTTCCCTTTGAGTCATTCGGTACTCTTAGATTATAAATCTGAAATTCAGCAATTAATAAAATTCCCTAAGTTCCTAAGTCACATTTAATCTTATTTAAAATATTCTTAATATTAAATAATTTCTAAAATAATTATGAAGTCTAAATATTTATTTCAAATAATTCAAGTTATTCAAAAATTCTAGAATTTCATATAATTAAAATAAAATAATTTCTAAGTTCTTCAAATTTCTTAATCTGTCATTAAAAACTTTAATAATTAATTTCAAAGCTTTTACAACTTATTCACTTCTAAATAAATCTAGTAGATTAGAACTAATAATTTAAAAACACTAAAAACGTATATTTGGCTTCAAAAATAATTCACTCGCGTTATATAAATCTCATTCCACTTAAATAGAAATTTTTTTTATATCTAAAATTTAAACTAAGTTCCAAATTCTTAATTTTTCATATAAAAATTTTTAAGTCACCCTTTTTAAAATAAAATATTCATCTCTTGATATTAAATTTATATCATAGATTTCTTAAATTCTAAGTTTCAAATAAAATTATTACATCTTAAGATTCTTTCTTAAATAATTTGATAAGTTTCTAATATCCAAATTTCCACAATTTAATTTATTCTATTTATATCTTAATTAAATCAATTACAAACAAAATAAGATTTTTGAATATTATAAGTTTAGTTTCAGGGCCTTATATTTTAATATTTTTCTTATAAAAGATTCTAAATTTTTAGGAGTTTATTTTTCATGTTTTCTACCAATTCAAATAATTAGATTTTTATCTTCTAATATTATTCCTCATCTATTATATAAAGTTTTTTTCTAATTAAATTAGAATTTTAACAGTGGAAACCTTTTTAATTTGGGTTTCTAAAGTGTTGAACTTCTCTTTTTATCGTCCAAACCAACCGTTCAAATACCCAAAATCACGTTTTGTTCCTCAACTTTCTTCCTGTTTCCAAATTCTTCTTAAATTTTTGGTTCTTCTTCATTTGATCAACTTCTAGAATTTTCTTTTCTTGAATCTTCTAATTCGTTCCTGTTTTTTTTTCAATCAGTTAAGCATCGATTCTTCTTTTTTTTTCAAAAATTTCCTATGTTCTTTTTTATTATATGGGCCCTAAAACTTGCAAAACACGTTTTAAATGTTTTTTTTGAAACTTAGAAATTTCGGATGTTATGAATTTTTCAATCAAATAAACTAGATGTTTTATTATCTATATTTTTTCAATCAAATTTCGTTTCTTAAACGAATCATGAATTTTTTTTTTATCAAAGAAGTAAGTTTCATCATTTTTATTATTATTATTTTTTGTCTCGATCAATCTATATTTGATTCTTATTTTTTGCCATCAATCTACTAATATTTATTTTCTTTGTCAAACAATCTAACATTTTAATCCACTAATAATTTAGATTAACCAATATTTCATTTATTTTTATTGTTCCAATTCAATCTTTAATTAATTCTTAATTTTTTTCTAAAACATTATTAATTCTAACATCTATATTTCCATTTATTTATTTATTTTTTCATAAGAACTATTATTTATTTTCATTCTTATTTTTTGTTATTTCATTTTAAATTCTCATTTTTCTACGAAATAATATTTTATTTCATATTTATTTGCGACGTGTACACTCTCGTAAAATTCTAGGGTGTTACACCATCCTACCAGGCCTATAGACATTGAGCAAGATAGAAAGACAATTCATGATCTTAAAGAAGTGGAATTCATTGTTTTCTTGTTTTGTTCTAAGATTAACTCTAACAACCTTTGGTACCTTAAAGAGTTACATAATGTTCCAAACTCTATCACTTGAGAATTTTGAAAGTGTCGGAACCCCTTCGCTTAGGAAAAGGACGAACCAACCAGCACACTGTTCTAACAAACCCATTCCCAAATTGAGCTTGCCCAAAACACTGTTAAGCCTTTTCACAACACCATATATAACACTATTAGAGTAATCTTAATAAATGCGGAAACAACTAGAACAAATAAGTACAGTAGAAATATTTTTTATACAAAAGTTAATTATATATATACTGTCCTAAATGTAGCATTAGCGAAATGCCTAAGTCAAAACGTCTACAATATTTTTCTTACTTCCTATACATTATACTAACTCTCAAAACAGTAAACCACGTGAGAAAACCTATCAAAGTAAACGAGGTGTGTTTCACGCAATGACCACACTTTCCCCCTTATCCGCAAAAGAAGAACCTGAAATGTTAGAGTAGTGAACCAATTTTGTCTTCAGCAGCTCAGTGAGTAATGTAACATAATCTATAACTTAGAACAAGAATTCTAGGCAAGCAATGTCATGTATAAATGTACAATAACAATAATGTGAGTGAATGCAATAGTTAATGAATGCTAAATCCACTATGCAGTTGTGCACCTTCCATTTTGAAAACACTTTTAATTGTTGAAAACACATAAATTCACTCGAGCGGGAGAAACTAGATGGTTAGGTGTATAGGTAATGACCCCAATCTAGGCACACAAAACCCCTCTCAGGGCACTCTGTGCTAGGTGGTCACTAAATAATCTAGGGGAGCCTCAATCGATAGACTTGGCCCGACTGCATCCCCGGATGCGATAGCCACTCATACTCAATGCTCTACCACATTCAATACCCTAACCCGCACCTGGACCTCGATATTTGGTGCACATTTTCATTTAAATCACATTTAAAGATTGCAAATGCATTTCAATATGTAAGAACATTTCATTTATGAAAGCATAACAAGTTAAGAAATAAATTAGAAAACACTACTCACAAGGATGCTCAGCTCCCGGTGCCCCTCTAGTGACCGGTCGCATCCCGCTGATGTTTGATCCTGCGTGATCAACTTACTTTCTTAATATTTACGTAAAACTTGGCTCAAATTCTAACTTTATGGTCTTTGGTCAATCAAAGGATTGACTTGGTCAACTATAGTCAACTCTATCTAAACCTAACTCTCGCTGACCTGTCAAATCGATAAGGTCAACGTGGTTAACAAGGTCAATTAAGCCTTTAATATTGACTCAAAATACTACAAATATGTATTGTCGACATATGTCCCACCTTTGGTACACAATAACCAGCCACTTTCATAAATTTGGCGGTTCAATACATAAATATTATTTCCTATGTTATATATTTTCCTAATAAGTATTTCATAATGTTATGCAATATTATATAACATTTTTTCCGTTATTTACCATTATTTTTACCCTATATACATTTTTCTATCTTTATTAATTAATCCTCAAATCGCATAAACGTGAATTTAATATGTCCATTAACCTCCAAAAATCCTAATTTCAGTATCATTAAGTTCAGAATTTCATTTTGGACATTTTAGTACCCACCAACTAAAATTCTAGTATTAATGGGTATACCCCCTATATGTCAACTTTCAACTACTATATAATTTCTAGGGACAATGAGAGTACAAATAATATACATATCTGTATTCTACTTGTAAATCTGAACACAATGATATATATATATATATTGTATAATTTCATTCATAGGAAAAATATGCCCTAATTTTTGGGTCGCGCAGTAAACTAATGCCTTGTATTGAAAATTACACTATGAAAATTGTAAATCACAATTTCTATAATAATTCCGAATTGAAAAGAGGTAAAAAACGGTTTTACCCAAAATGTTGGATTTTCAGAATGCGCAACTCCTCTTTTCTCTATTCTTTCTTTTTTCTTTTCTTTTCCTTTTTTTTTCCTCCTTTTTCTTTTTTTTCTTTGATTCCTGGATGGACTATGAGATGAGCAAGAAATGAAGAGAATGAGGGATGAACAAAATGAAATGAAGTGGAGGGGTATTTATAGTGATGTTATTGGGGGGATAAGTCACCATATCATTAAATGTTCAAGATAATGATCATCATTATCTTGTGACTCATCACACATTATCTTCTAAATTTGATTTTCATTATTATTATTTTTCTTCATTATCTTGGTCCAAGTCATGTGATAATGATTTAACTTAATTATTTAATTTTTTTTTTATCTATCTAACATGAGTCATCTACTTTATCTCATTATTATTATTATTTCTTTTTTCCATTTCCAACCAAGCATACATACATACATATATATATATATATATATTACCCACATTAATTAATTTTATTTTCATTTTAATATATATATATATGTATTGGATTTATCATTTTCATTTTAATACCCACAATAATTAATTTTATTTCTAAAAATCACAAATTACAATTTAATTCATACATTAAATTATATGATACCCGAAAATAATGTATTTTTATTTATAATCCATTAATTAATACATCAAAATACATGTTGAGCTCATGGACTCAATTTCTTGAAAATACGGGTCATTATAGAAAGAACATCCGGATTGTCCATTAGATAGTTAGGTGGATTTCTATACTAAGCTATTTAGGTATGGGCTGAGGTTTCCCTTACCTTGAATCATGTGGAAAATTTTAAAAGGTATGTGCTTGGCACCTAATCAGCTCAACAAAAATGACTAAACGACATTTCTTCGAGAGGGGGGGGGGGGTGGCGCATTTCTTAGTGTACAATTAGAAGCTCCATCCAGATGCCTTAGGTGGTACGACACTAGAAATATGGGGTATCCAAGCCAAAGAGGCCCCCAACTCACAAATGACCACATTAACAACAAAGGTCGGAAGAACTCATGGTTTCTAATCTTTAGGATTTGGGTAGATCCTACAACACACTAACTAGGTCTGCTATCTATGTATGAGCTGACTTCTCCACCTTTCATTTATAATTCGTCCATGCGACTTGACTAATTGTTGTTTCATTGTTTCATGTAGCTATGTAGGAGTCTTTAACCAAAAGAAGAAAGTTAGAGTTCATCAATTCATCCAAGAGCATGCAAGTCTGCAACTTTCCTTCACTAGCAACGATTGACACATGGTGCTAACTTCAAGTCGATTACTCCAAGCTAGTGTCCAAGTCCCTCTATACATTTCCTAGGTCAAGCAACTAGAATGTATGAAGAGGTCTACCCCTTGAATCAACTCTTCAAATTGAACTCCTCTTCTATTTAGGAGGTTAGACTCATAAGCTCACACAAAGAAAAGGTAGAGCTACGGACTCCCTGACCACTTCTCATCTGACGAAGAGGTTGCATGACTTATATCCCCATATTGGCAAAGTCAATTGGGGCATGACTTAACATTTCTTCGGAAAAAATACCTTATAAGGCCTGATATCTATTTTATATCCCATTTAAGGCACCTTATAGAACAAATTCCCCATTTAGGCATCTGATTGACACGTAAGAGCCAGGTGGAAAGCAGATGTCCACAGTGGAGCTTGGTTGCCTATTTTTTTAGGTCATTGCCACCCTTCTAAGGGGGGGCATAATTTTTTTTAAGGCCATTGTCGCCCTTCTATGGGGCGGCATGTGTCCAAGTCAATGCCGCCCCTTGAAGGGATGACATTGATCTATAAATTTTTTTTAATTTTAAACTATACAAGCAATGCTGCCCCTTCAAGGGTCGGCATTGGTCTATAATTTTTTTGTTTTTTTTTTCATTTTCAACTTTCAATACAAACTATTTTCGATCACCATGGGCAATCCGAGAGGGTTTTTTTTGCCAAAACCAGTTCTAGCGCGTTCTAATAGTCCCACACGAACTCCTGGAAGCAGCGAAAAAACTTTTAGATCCCTAGATCCCAATTTCACTACCCCGCTTCAATTCTTTTATTTTATTAAAAGTTTAGCTTTTGAAAAACTATTTTTGATCAGCACAGCCAATCCGGGAGGGATTTTTTGCCAAGACCAATTCTAGCGTGTTCTAATAGTTCCACCCGAAATCTCGGAAGCGACAAAAAAATTTTTAGATCCCCAGATCCCAATTTCACTACCCCACTTTAATTCTTCTATTCTATTGAAAGTTTAGCTTTTGAAAAACTTTTTTCGATCACCACGGCCAATCCGGGAGGGATTTTTGCTGAGACCAGTTCCAGCGCGTTCTAATAGTCCTGCCTGAACTCTCAGAAGCAACGAAAAAATTTTTAGATCCCCGGATCCCAATTTCACAACCCCACTTCAATTCTTCTATTCTATTGAAGTGAGGTAGTTTTTGAAAAAACTATTTTCGATCACTACAGGCAATCGGGGAGGGTTTTTTTGTGGAGACTAATTCCAACACGTTCTAGTAGTTCCACCTAAACTCCCGAAAGCGACAAAAACAATTTTAGATCCTCGGATCCCAATTTCACTACCCCACTTCAATTCTTCTATTCTATTGAAGTGGGGTAGTTTTTGATAAACTATTTTAAATCACTACGGGCAATCCAGGAGGGATTTTTGCTGAGACTAGTTTTAACGCATTCTAATAGTCCCACCCGAACTCTTGGAAACAACGAAAAAAATTTTAGATCCCCAGATCCCAATTTCACTACCCCACTTTAATTCTTCTATTCTATTGAAAGTTTAGCTTTTAAAAAACTATTTTCGATCACCACGGCCAATCCGGGAGGGATTTTTTGCCGAGACCAGTTCTAGCGCGTTCTAATAGTCCCACCCGAACTCCCAAAAGCGATGAAAAAATTTTTAGATCCCCAGATCCCAATTTCACTACCCCACTTCAATTCTATTGAAAGTTTACCTTGGTGTACAACTTCACATACAATTATTATATCCTAATTTTATAGTGGAATTTGCTACATCTTGCTAAGCATGAAAATAAAATTAATAAAATTGTAAATTGATACAAAGATCTAAAAGATCATGGCATTAGATTGAAAGCTATAACTACATCTAAAAATTCATCTTAATATGGAAATCATCTTCATTAACAACAACTATTTTCTTAATACAAAATATGCTCATGTAACACCCCGCCTCCCAAGTCCCATCTTCCACGTCAACGGATGATTCAATTCTCTTTGATCAAAATCTTGGGAAGCCCGGGAGACGGGCCTGTGCTACATGATATGGTTCCTATGTACATTAGTCTATGTACAACATGACATCATGGTAAATAAAATTCTTCATTTATTCATTCGAAAAATTCCGAGTATAATAAACCATTATAGCGAAAATTAAATTTAAAACTGGAAATACATGATTTCACTTAGGCCGATGTGCCCTACATTGAAATAAATAAAAACTTTCAGTGGCTAAATCTCCTCGCAAGCTGATTAATTTCCTGTTGTGAAAAATAAGGGGGTGAGCTAAAAAGCCCAGTGAATCATTCCATCTATTTAATCCATTATTCCAACCAGACAATGC
>JAJIYU010008986.1:0-17496 GCA_030144865.1 Tinospora cordifolia | reverse complement strand
TATATATATATATATATATATATATATATATATATATATATGATAGATATATTTTTCAGATATATGTAAATATGTATCTTGAATATCATGGGGTTAATAGAAAAAAAAAAAGGAAAAAAAATTTACCCATGTGAGCTTATGTATAAAAGCGAATCCATGTTTTGGACACTCAAACAAAGCTTATACAAAAAAAAAAAAGAAAGCCCATTGTTTTCCTTTTGTCCTTCATTCAAGTTTTGGAATAAAAAAAAAACCCATATCTCGTTGGATCTGGTTCTTCAATTGTTCATCATCTTGGATCTTCAATCTTGCCGGATCTACACAAACCGGCCAAGATCTGTGTTGGCTCAAGCATCAACCTCCTCCACGAGCTTAAAACCAGCCATGATCTGAAGGAGTTTCAGATCTGAAGGAAGACAGATCTACAACATCAAAACCAGTGGTGATCTGGTTCAAACCACACTGGATTTGAGGCAAAACCAGTCACTGTTCTAGATTTGTAAAGCCAGCCACTGGTCTAGTTCGAATCCACAAAAAAAAAACAGCCCTCAATACACCCTCAAAGCAGCTGGATCTACCCTCCCCACCATCAAAAACCATAGTTGCAAGCTCAACATCGCCGGATTTGCTGCTGTCTACCGTTTTTCTTTTTCCTACTGTCGTTCTGTTCGTGTGCTATCTGCCATTGCCACTCTTCACCGTCAGCTCACCTCTGTTTTCAGTGTTTCTACTGCTACATTCAACTACCCATTCCATCTGACCCGTGAAGAAGAAGACGAACTGAAGAAGAGAACTACAACCTCTGTTTTCATTGTTGCTCATTGTGGAAGAAGAAGAACAAAGCTGCAAACTCTGTTCTATTGCAGTTCATCGTGGAAGAAGAAGAACAGAGCTACAAAGCTCTATTTTCGCTGCTGCTGGTGCGTTCCTACTCCATGAAGAAGAATGAACAAAACAAAAGTTGCAGCTGCCTATTTGATTCACGAAGAAGAAACGCAGCAACCGGTGCGTTGCTGCTGCTCACCACTCTTGCATCTGCTAGATCTAGTTGGTTGGGTGTTGTTGTTGTGTTCGAATCATTGAAGGGATACGCTGAAGCTTGCTGTGATTCGAACGAACGAAGAAGCTTGCAGTTGCAATCCGTGTGGTCTGATTTAGAGTTGTGGGTTGGTTTTGATGGTCAAAAACAGAGGACAGAATAGAAAAAACACAGGTGTGTGTGTGCATTACTCAGGGCATGACGAAGGAGAAAGAGGAAACGAGTTGCAGACCGTGTTTGGGAGCTGCTATCCACCATTGTTACTGGCCTTGGAAGAGGGAACCAACTACTGTGTGTGATTGGTGAAGAACACAGCCGCTACTAGTGTTATTACTGGTGCATGACGTGCGTTTTCAAATCTGCTGGTGCTGGTTTGTGTTATGCATGCTTGGAAACCCTGTTATGCGTGATTTGTGAAGAATTACTTGCTACCATTCTGTTTCATGTGTTGTTTGGTGTGCAATGAAGAGGAAAAAAAAATCATCAAACAACAAATTTCTGCTGCTGAGTTGCTGATCGCCGCGGTGATACTGCTGCTGCTATCCATCGAAGTGTCGTTGCTATCCACGATCTTTGATGCTCCAGCTAGTGCTTGCATTTGTTGGTTCATGCTTCGCGAAGAAATTACAAATCTAAAGGTTGCGCGAGCCGCGCGCAAGGAAAGGCTTGACAGTGGTAAAAATTTTAATTTCAACATTCGTATATTTTTATATTCATAGTTTTGATTTCCAAATTTTGATGGTGGAAAATTTATTTATTTTGTAATTTCTATGATTTTAGAGGTGCGAAATGAAGTTAGGAAATCTAAGCCTTCGGTCGAAATATTATTTTGATGCATATAGGTTTTGAATAGATGGTTGAGATATGATTTTGTAGATTTAATTCTAATTTAATTAGGAATGAATTTACATGGTAGAAGAGGTATAATATATACGTTCCTAGATTTCTAAATTTATGAAAGCTGAAAAATTACTATTTCGTTGATTTTAGATGCTCAAAAAAAGATTTAGGAATTTGGAATTTTATTTATATTCTCGTTAAAACTATTACTAATGCATGTGGATTTTTGGATGATGATGGATGCTGGTTAGCGAAGTAAAGGGGTTCGAAGGTTGAGGGATATATTTTTAAAAAAAAATCTATTATTTGAGTTAATTTGGAAACTTACGGAGGTCTAATACTTTTGGGAGAAATATAGTCCTTTCAACCCAAAACCCTTGAGTTGATATTAGTGGAAATAATTTTGGGTGACAATTAATATTTTAGGAGATTAGCATAGATTTTAGATTGAAAAGTCTTATTTTGTTCATAATAGAGTTACTTTTAACACGAATGCAAAAATAAGAAGTTATATATGTCCTATGGAAGTAGAAAATATTTACTTGAGGTTTGAAGGAAACTTTAAGGGATTTCTAGATGTTGAAGATCTAATTCATCTAAAGTGAAGTAAAAATAGAAAATTTTGGGTAAATAGGAGGAACTCAAAAATTAATTAATTATTTATCTTAATTTAATTTCAGATCAAGGATAGTGGAGACGACGTGGAGGCGCGAGCGACTCTAGAAAAATTAAAGTGGGTGTGATTATTGCACTTTCTATTATTATTTGGATTTTAAATATAAAACATGATGGTTGTTTTTATTCTTGTACTTAGTATCCTGCTAGGAAAGTGTGAATTGATTGGAATGATTGCCATGATATCATGATGTCCGGTTATGTGCTTGTTAGAGATAAGATTGCTTGATGATTATATGATTTTAATTGCATAGGTTAGTGCAAGTCATGCTATTATGGATTGAAAACCTTGTCCGTGAAACTAAAGAAGATTAAATTACGATAAAAGAACCGCGTACCGGCGCGGTGATCGGCCTTAGGGTGTCATCGTGGGTGTCCTCAACGAGACTCGTTGCGGGCAGAGTGTCACTTCGGACCTTACGCCCCGCCAGGGTCCCGAAAGGTAACTGGCCTTCGGGCAATACCTCCAGATTCGCTCCCGGACCACGAAGGGGACACTGAGGCCACAAACCTTTCGGTCTTAACTACGACAAAAAACAAATAAGTGTTTGAAACGTCCTAATGTAATGAAAGTGTTTGCATGTTTAGTATTTTGGCCTCAATAATGCTAGTGATGTGCAGTATGATTGTCACACCCCGGCCCCCGCGCCAGGCCCTTCGCAGCTCTATCGTCGAACATCGCGCGGCATCACAGCTCGGCGCATTTGCCCACCGGAGCGCCGGAACGTGCGACTTTGTTCGTTTTCCGTTTCTTTCTTGTTCAAGTCAAATAATTTCTTTTCTTTGTTCGTTTCAAAGTAAAACAATCTCTTACATGAGATTTACTGTCAAATAACTTTCAATATGTTTTCAAATAACATTCAAAATTACATCACCGGAATGTCATAGGAAATAATACAGAAAATCAAAGTACCTACGGAAGCTTTCAAATCTCAAAACATTCATCTAAAATCATTAAATGCATCACTATTCTTTCATAATATTTCAAACTATGAAATATCTATTCAACATATATATAAACAAATGATAGGCTCACAGGCCAAAGTTTCAAATAGTGTTTGGTAACATAAACAGTTCTATTTACACAAAATGATACCTAACTAGGCAACATGCCCATGTTCAAAATAAATAAACTCTGAAATAGGGTTCAAAATAAAACATCTCTGAAAACTCTCCACTAGTCTCTGGGTCGGTCAATCCTCACTGAGCGCCAGGCCCATGAGTACTTGAAAGATGAATATGGGGTGAGCTCGAAAGCCTAGTGGATCTCTCCTACACATCACTAGCATTATACAGACCAGCACACAAAACATGCATACGATTTCATTACATTAGGGCGTTTCAATCACTTAATTGATTATTTCTGTAGGTTCGTCTGAACACTGTCAAGAATTAACCGAAAGAGTGAACCACCCTCAGTATTCCTTTTGTGGTCCTGGACACAACCAAGCGCGACATCTTTATCAAATAGAAGTCTACCTCTAATACCACGATCCATGAAGATATGGAAATCATATAGAAACTACTATGATCTCCCAAATTCGAAGATCACACAGCCACTCGCAATTTGGCCCGGTTTGGGAATACCCACAATAACGCCCTGACTGCACCCTAATTATAATCTAAGTGATACACCAGCGGACTGCCCATCGCCTCGCTACGTGGAGTTATTAATAAACCATTAATCTTCTTTAGTTTTCCAAACAAGGTTTTTAAACCATACAACATAACCTGTGCTATCCTATGCCAAACAAATCATATAAATCATTCAATAGACATTTAAGTAATCCATAACTCTAGAAAGCACATAACCGAACATTATGATGTCATGGCAACCATTCCAATTAGTTCACACATTGCTAGCATGATACTGAGTACAAGAATGTAATCAATCATCACATTTCGCATCCTAAGTTCGCATAATACTAATGAGTGAAGAAGAGATAGTCAACCCCACCTGTACACGCCGAAATACTGTTGGATCGTCGCTCCTCGCACAATAGTCTAATACCATCAATCTACATCATTAGACGGTAGTGATACGTTACTTTGGGCTTTTAATACTCATTTAACCTACCCTAGGGGTCCAGTATCATTCAATGCTTCAGAGTGTACACAAAACACTCTAAAAATATTATTCGCGTCCATCGATCACGGTCGGTCCTGTGTGGACCACGGTATACACACAATTTCTCACCCAATAGTGGGATTTCGCATGTGTACGCCATACTTGTGATTTCTATTCCAGTTTAACACTTAAATCTAGTGTGTTGGACACCCAACAATCATTCAAACACATAAACCAGCTAAGGATTGGTGCTTACATTGTTTATTTGCCGAAACCCCTTGATCAAGCCTTAACGGAATCTTGTTTCAATTCGTTCAACACCTTCAATTCAACAACCAAATAACCATCATAAATCCTCCACACTAGTATCCAAACACTCACACAAGGAAAGGGAAAAGTGTTCACCACGTTTGGCTTTGGTTTCTAGCCACTATACCCTCAACACAAAGCTCTCAAACGGATCTCCATCCTTTTGATTTACTAACAATTGATAATTACTTTAGATGAGATCAAATATTAAGGAAAACTCAAATGAAATCAGGGAACTCATCTTCAAATCACCCTTGAGTCGTCTCCTCCAAACCCCAAGCTGTTTCAGTGAGAAATGAGAAAGTTAGGGCTTGAATCCTTTTAAATCTCGTGCAATGACCGCAGTCGGCACTTTATGGACCGCAGTCGGCACTTTACGGACCACGATCGACACTTTACGGACCACGGTCGACACTTTATGGACCACGATCGGCACCTTATGGACCTCGATCGGCACTTTACGGACCTCGGTTGGCACTTTACGGACCGCGGTCGACACTTTACAGACTGCGGTCACCCATGTAACCTAATTTTTTTTGGATTTCTAATCTGATGACCGCGGTCACTGATGACCTCGGTCGCCAATGACCGCGGTCGCTGATGACCTAGGTCTCCAAATTCTTGTACATGATGTTATTTTATTTTGTTATCAAACATTAATACAAGCATTTAAAACATGGTTTGACATATTTTTACATTTGTTTCATAATTTTTAAAAATCCATTTTCGATTTGTACGCATTTAAAAATTTAGGGTATTACAATGATCCACTGGGCTCTCGAGCTCACCCCCTTTCTTTTTCAGGTGATTTTTGAGATAGCATGAGTCGACAGACATCGCAGAGGACTTGGTTATTTTGAAACCTCGCCGAAGAGGTTGTTAGTGTTGCTACGCATTTTATTTTTGTACATGACTGAGTTGGGCATGTGCCCCTTTCTTTTCCTTTTGTTCTTAACATTTTTCATGTGACCAAATGTTTTGGGATTATTTTAGAGATTTTTAAATTGTTTAAATTTGAACGCAATATCTTTATTTCATTTAAAATTGCACCTATCCATTTTATTTATTTAGAAGTTTATTTCAAAAAAAAAATTGGTGCCTATTTAAAAGGATTTTATTTCTTGAAAGAGATAGAAAGTGTAATACCCTGAAAGTCTAAAAAACTTCCACGTCACTAGTGAACGAATAAAGTGGAATAACAAACTTAATAAAAGAATCAAAATGGTCAAAAAACCAGAAAACCATGTATTGTAAGTCTAAATAAGTGTAAGAGTGATACCAATCCGAGAAGCACGAGAAATGGCGAAGAAAGACGCTAAACACCAAAAATTTCATTCTGGTGACCGCAGTCGGTCGTATGGTGACCGTGGTCATTGCATGAAAAACCCAAAAAAGGAAGGTAAATACATTGTTCTGGTGATCACGGTCGGTCCTATAGTGACCGCGGTCATCGCGGTAGAAACCCAGAAACGAAACAAGGAAGTCTGTTCTGGTGACCGTGGTTCATATATGAGTGACCGTGGTAATCACGCGAAAAACCCAGAAATGAACAATGCACACCAGTTTGTCCACCGCGGTAATTACACAATGACAGCGGTAGTTGCACAGTGACCGAGGTCATGCTACAGTGACCGTGGTAATTCGTCGATTCTATATAAACGAACATGCGCAAAAAACCCTAAATCTGGATTTTTCCACCGCAAATCACTGATTTTTCTCTCTAACTCTCACCTAACTTATTTACTTCATTTCTTAAGTGTTCTATTGGGTTCTAAGGGTGGTTTTAGCTCCTTCAAACCATTTTCTACCATTTTCAAGCTCAGATCTGCCAAGAACAACATCAACAAGAGTGGATTCGGGTTGAGGCAAGCTTGGAAAGAGTTTTGTGCTAAGGTAAATCTCGAAACCCTCTTGAGATCTTGTTTTCTTAGCTCTTTAAATAACTTTCCTCAAGTGTAAATCATTTTTTGTTGAGTTAATGTGCGTTTTAAACTTAATGACCAAACATTGAGGGGCTAAGCTCATGTCGCCGACCCCGACGATCACGGCAATGTTTCGCATTGCCGCAGTAATGCGACATGCACCGGTGTTCCCTTTGTTTGTACTGATTTTGGGTGCATTTGAAACACATGCGCCAAGAACACAAACCTTAGGGTTTTGGTTGTGCCATGAATGCCTTAGACTCACGTGTTCTCATTGTTTAAAAACCCTATAGATTGATAATCTGAGGCATGCACGGCGAGGAGAAAGGCGCAAGGTTGAAGAGTACTAAAGTGGGTGTGATTTTCTTACTCCCTAGCCTTATCCAAATTTTGAATGTTTAACATGATGTTTGTTAGCTTAAGATCTGTTTAGGAGCATGCTAGGACTTGCTTGATTGACCTTGGTTGGGTTTGACTTGGTGTATGCCCTTGATGCATGGTTGCTTGAGTCATAACATGCTAGGTAGAGATTTCTATGAGATGATTTCCATGATTGGCTAAACACATCTATTTTGATTTACTTTGAATGCTACATTGATGATCACATATGACTTGGAATGACATGTATGATTAAAGAACATTAAATTAAGATTAATAAATCCATGTACTGGCATGGTGACTGGCCTTAGGGTGTCATCGTGGGTGTCCCTACCTGAGCTGATTGCGACAGCTAATAGTGTCTTCGGACGGAGAGTCACTGCGGACTTCCATCCATGGATTGTGGTCCAGAAAGTGACTGGCCCTCAGGCGTTACCCAAATTCGCTCTCAGACCACATAAGGGATACCGAGGTTTATGGACTCTTTCTGGCTTAGATGATAACAAAACAAGAAATTGTGTGAAACGCCTAATGTAATGAAAATGATTACATGTTTTGTACTCTGGTTTGTATGATGCTAGTGATGTATAGGGATGATCCACTAGGCTCTCGAGCTCACCCCACTTTTCCATTACAGGTGATCATTGACACAGCAGGAGTAGGCCAGCACACGGGCTGTCTTTTTTGGGTATTGACCTTGCTGGGAGGTTGTTACAGTTTTTAGTTTTTTTTCTTTTGAGTTTACCGTTGTACCATTTTGCTATAAATAATATTTTAGTGTTTAAATTGAACTAGGCATGTGCCCTCTTTTATTTTAAACTTTTTCACATGTAAATTAAGTGTTTTGGGACTTAGGCCCATTGGGCCATGTTTTATCTACATTCTACTATGCCCTAGAAATGAATTTGAAACGTTGTTCCGCTGCAAAGTGTTTCACTTGGTCATAAATGATTTCACTGTGGATTTATGAATGAACTGATTTTCGCTGCACGCATTTTAATAAATTTTACATCTACTGAAAGGAATGATTGTTTTGGAATTCATTATATATTTTAAATGTTAACTTCATAACCTGTTTAAAAGAAAGATATGAAACATGAGACTGAAAAGGAAAGGAAATCGAACCACGTGGCCTGCGGCTCTCGGTGAACGAACGAATGACCCGGCATCTCCCGTCGAACGAACAAACGGGCGCGCGCCGTCTCTGTGCGTGGCCTCCATGACAGATCGTCACAACCGAGACAGAGACGGACACCGGGAGCCAGGGTTTGAAGATTTACGGAAAGAAAGAGAAACAAAATCTGAGAAACGATTCCAGTAGCGCACTGGCTCTCGGTGGACGATGTAGCAGCAGCTTCCCAGTTGAGAGGGCGCGCCTTCTCAGTCCCGTGCGACCCGAGGGAACTCGCGAGATGATCTGCGGGAGAGCCGGGGTGTTACATATGGATACTATAGAGAGGGCGCAGATCTTGGAGAGAGATTTGGAGTTTGAGTAGACATTAAAGGTTAAGAAGAGGACTAGGTCAGAGAAGGTTGCGAGACCTTCACAGAAGAGGCTGAGTAGATAGGAGGGGTATAGAACACTTTAGCCACAGAGCCAAACTCAGACTCATGATAGACAGCAGACCCAGCAGACTCGACCCGTTCGTCCGATTGATGATCAGAGGGAGAGGGCTAAGAAACAGGGATTATGTTTTGTATGTCATCAGAGAAGGCATTTGGCTAGAAATTGTCCTACAAAAGCACCAACTCCCACCCCTCAGCAATTGCACCTGACACGTGGGCAGAGTAGTGGTCCACAGCAGAGACAACAACCACAATCCCAACCACAACAAAGGAACTAGGCCCGGCTGTATGCTGTAGACACCCAGACTAATCCCACTCTAGCAGTGGAAGGTACATTTCTTTTGTTTGGCATTGCTATCCAAGTTTTGTTTGATTCAGGTGCCACTAGATCCTTTATTTCTGAAAACTTAGTAGATAGGTTACAATTGGTAATGAGTCCGTTGCTAGTGACATTAGATGTGACCACACCCGTAAGATCTACTGTGAGTTTGAGGAAATACTGTAGGTGTGACTTTAGGTTTGGAGACAAGCTGATTTTAGCTGATCTCTGTATATTCCATTTTCATGGATATGCGTGATATTAGGCATGGATTGGGTAACCCAATATCAAGCACAGATCAACTGTCAGAGACGTAGGGTGACACTGAAGCTACCATCAGGAGAGGTACTGAAGATAGATGGAGATATACATAGATTGCCAAGGAGTCCTATGTTAGCCACGTTATACTCTATTAAACAGAAAGAGGACTTCAGATAATTACTAGAAGAGGATACCGAAAAGTCTAAGGAAATACAGGATATACCTGTAGTGAGGGAATATGCAGATGTGTTCCCTGATGAATTACCAGGACTCCCACCACATAGACAATTGGAGTTCAAGATCGAATTGCATCCAAGCACTAATCCCATAGCCATTCCACCCTACAAAATGGCACCAGTAGAGCTAATTGAATTGAAGACACAATTAGATGAGCTTCGTGTGACACCCCGGCTCCCGGTATCCGTCTCTGTCTTTGTTGCGACGATCCGTCACGGGGTCGCACCCGGAGACGGCGCGCGCCCGTTCGCTCGCTCGGCAGGAGACACCAGGTCATTTGTTCGTTCGCTAAGAGTTGGAGGCCATGTGGTTCGAGTTTTTTTTTTCTTTTTTTCTTTTTTAGTCTCATATTTCATACCTTTCTTTTAAACAGGTTATGAAGTTAACATTTAAAATATACAATGAACACCAGAATAATCGATCCTTTCAGTAGACGTGAAATTCATTAAAATGCGTGCAGCGAAAATCAGTTCAATCATAAATCCACAGTGAAATCATTTATGACCAAGTGAAGAACTTTGCAGCGGAATAACGTTTCAAATTCATTTCCAGAGCATAGTAGAATGTAGATAAAACATAGTCCAATGGGCCAAAGTTCCAAAATATTTAATTTACATGTGAAATATTTCAAAATAAAAGAGAGCACATGCCCAGTTCAATTTAAACAGTAAAATACCATTTACAACAAAAAGGCACAACCGTAAACTAAAAGAAAAACTTAAAAGAAAACTGTGACAACTTCTCAACGAGGTCACTATCCCAAAAAGACAGCCCGTGTGCAGGCCTACTCTTGCGGTGTCAATGATCACTTGCAATAGAAAAATGGGGTGAGCTCGAGAGCCCAGTGGATCATCCCTATACGTCACTAGCATTATACAAACTAGAATACAAAACATGCAATCACTTTCATTACATTAGGCGTTTCACACAATTTCTTGTTTTGTCATCATTTAAGACCGAAAGAGTCCATAACCCTCGGTACCCCTACGTGGTCCAGGAGCGAATCTGGGCGTAACGCCCGAGGGTCGGTTACCTTCGGGACCACGATCCAAGGATGGAAGTCCGCAGTGACTCTCCATCTGAAAACACAATTAGGTATCGCAATCAGCTCAGGTAGGGACACCTACGATGACACCCTAAGGCCGGTCACCGCGCCAGTACGTGGATTGTTAATCTTAATTTCATATTCTTTAGTCATACATGCCATTCCAAGTCATATGTGATCATCAAAGAAACGTTTAAAGTAAATCAAAATAGATGTGTTCAGCCATTCATGGAAATCATCTCATAGAAATCTCTATCTGGCATGTTATGGCACAAGCAACCATGCATCAAGGACATACACCAAGTCAAACCCAAACAAGGTCAATCAAGCAAGTCCTAGCATGCTTCTAAACAAATCTTAAGCTAACAAACATCATGTTAAGCATTCGAAATTTGGATAAGGCTAGGGAGTAAGAAAATCACACCCACATTAGTACTCTTCAAGCTTGTGCCTTTCTCCTCACCGTGCACGCCTCAGATTATCAATCTATAGGGTTTTTAAACAATGTAAATGTGTGAGTCTAAGGTATTCATGGCACAACCAATACCCTAAAGTTTGTGTTCTTGGCGCATGTGTTTCTAATGCACCCAAAATCAATACAAAACGAGGGAATACTGGTGCATGTCACATTACCGCGGCAATGCTTCGCAATGCTGTGGTCGCCAAGGTCGGCGACATGTGCTTAACACCTTAACACTTGGTCATTGAGTTTAAATCACACATTAACTCAAGGAAAAACGGACTACATTTGAGGAAAGCGATTTAAAAAGCTAAGAAAACAAGATCTCAAGAGGGTTTCGAGATTTACCTTAGCACAAAACCCTTTCCAAGCTTGCCTCAACTCGAATCCACCCTTGTTGATGTTGCTCTTGGCAGATCTGACCTTGAAAATGGTAGAGAATGGTTTGAAAGAGTTCAAACCACCCTTAGAACCTAATAGAACACTTAAGAAATGAAGTAAACAAGTTAGACGAGAGCTAGAAAGAAAAATCAGTTGTCTGCAGCGAAAAAATCCAGATCTAGGGTTTTCTGCGCATGTTTGTTTATATAGAAATCGACGAATGACCGCGGTCACTGTGCAACTACCACGGTCACTGAGTAATTACTGTAGTGGATAGACTGTTGTGCATTATTTATTTTTGGGTTTTTCACGTGATGACCGCGATCACTAGTACACACTTCCCTGTTTGTTTTTGGGTTTCTATCACGATGACCGCGGTCACTTTTGGACCGACCGTGGTCACCAGAATGATGTTTTTCCCTTCGTTTTCTGGGTTTTTTCTACAATGACCGCGGTCACTATAGGACCGACCGCAGTCACCAGAATGAAATTTTGGTGTTTTGGTGTCTTTCTTCGCCATTTCTCGTACTTCTCGGATTGGTATCACTCTTACACTTATTTATACTTATAATATATGGTTTTCGGACATTTTGGCCATTTTTATTCTTTTACTAAGTTTGTTATTCCACTATATCCGTTTACTACCGACGTGGAGGTCTCATAGACTTTCAGGGTATTACACTTCACGATAAGGGATTTATCAGACCTAGCGAGTTGCCATGGGGAGCTTCGGTACTATTTGTGAAGAAAAAGGATAGATTCTTGAGACTGTGTGTAAACTACCGGAAGTTGAACCAAGCAACGATAAGGAACAAATATCCGTTCCCTAGAATAGAGGACCTATTTGATCAGTTGAGGGGAGCCACTCATTTCTCCAAGATTGATCTATGGTCAGGGTATCACCAATTAAGGATTAGAGAGTCTGACATATACACGACAACTTTTAGAACTCGATACGGGCACTTCGAGTTCACTGTGATGCCGTTTGGTTTGACCAACGCGCCGGCTACATTTATGGATCTGATGAACAGAGTCTTCAGATAGTACCTAGATCAGTTTGTTGTAGTATTTGTGGATGACATCTTGATCTACTCTAGATCGGATGCTGAACACGTTGAAAATTTGCATATTGTTTTGAAAGTATTGAGAAGAAATGAATTATATGCCAAGTTCAGCAAATGTGAGTTTTGGATGGAAAAGGTTAAGTTCCTTGGCCATATGGTTTCGGCAGAAGGAATATCTATAGACCTTAAGAAGGTAGAGGCGGTATCAAACTAGAAGCAACCTACGATTGTGACAGAGATCAGAAGCTTCCTAGGTTTGGCTGGATTCTACCGCCAGTTCATTCAAGATTTCTCAAAATTGGCTAGACCAATGACCAAGTTAACTAGAAAGGAAGAGAAATTCATTTGGAATGATAATTGCGAACAAGCATTCCAAGAATTGAAGAAAAGGTTGACTTTAGCACCCGTATTAGTCACGCCTACTCATGGTGTGAGGTACACTCTATACACCGATGCTTCGTTGGTTGGATTAGGTGTGGTGTTGATGCAAGAGGGAAAGGTAGTGGCGTATGCTTCAAGACAATTGAAGATTCACGAAAGGAACTACCCTACCCATGATCTAGAGTTAGCAGCAATTGTGTTTGCACTAAAAATCTGGAGACACTACCTTATTGGGGAGAGCTTTGGTTTATTTTCAAATCATAAGAGCCTGAAATATGTTTATACACAGAAGGAATTAAATCTAAGGCAGAGAAGGTGGGTAGAATTTTTGAAAGACTATGATTTTCAACTGCACTACCATTCGGGCAAGGCCAATGTGGTAGCTGATGCACTCAGTAGAAAAACTAGCAAGAAGGATGAGGAAAGAGGATAGATGTATCAGTTGATCAGTGAATATACCTTGGGTGTTGCATCAGATGAAAAACAGGCGTACTCGTATACTATGACTTGCCAGCTGGACCTTCTACACCAAATCAGAGACGAACAGAAAGGTGACATGTGGATCATTGATCTCACAGAGGGTGTTAGGCAAGGCAAGCATACAGACTTCAGAATGGATGTAGAGGGTATACTGAGATTAGGGAATAGAGTTTGTGTGCTGAGTAATAGACAGTGCAAAAGAATCATCTTGGATGAGGTTCATCAAACTAAGTATACAATGCATCTAGGTGGTGACAAGATGTATCAAAATCTCAAGAAGACCTATTGGTGGAAGGGCATGAAAAGGGACATAGCTCAGTATGTCTCTAGTTGTCTGACATGTCAGCAAGTGAAGGCAGAGCACAGAAAACCTTCAGGGATGTTGCAACCACTTCCAATACTAGAATGGAAGTGGGATAACATCGCAATGGACTTTGTTAGCGGCCTGCCGAGGAGTCAGAAAGGGGAAGATACTGTATGGGTGATTGTGGATCGCCTAACGAAGGTAGCTCACTGTAACACCCCAATTTTTGACCGGACCTCCGTTCACGTGTTACCTCACGTGTGGATCGTCGCCCAATGAAAATCGAGATGCTACTTAAAAATTTCGTTCTTGTCAAAATCTCTTTGTTCAAATTTTAAAAGTTATTTGGTTCTCAAGTCAATATCTGATAATCATTTTCAATTAAAACAGCAAAAGAGTTTCTCTAAAATACTCACCGGATTAACTGATATAAATCATCGATAATGCAATGGAAATACTTTGAAACTATTCATTCAACCCAAAATCGTTAAATAAGGAAAGCCATGGAACGATAAAACAATCAAAGTTAAATCAATGTAAATACATTAAAATAATCCAGTAAAATACATAAAATATGACTTCCAAGTCACCTATCCCGGACAACCTCCCCATGAGGTGTCCAATCAGAGTGCGAGTCTTCTGACGTAAGACAATATACTTTACGTCCAGATGTACCTAAAAAATAAAGTGGGAGTGAGCTTGAAAGCTCAGTGGATTGATCCTACACATCACATGCATTATACATACCCAATCCAAAACATTACAAACACTTTCAAACATTAGGCGTTTCGAACATTCATTTAGTTTTGGTCAAAGTCTAAGACCGAAAGAGGGTTGAGATGCCTCTCGATATTCCCTGTGATCCAATCAAATCTCAGAGGTTTCCAATAACCATCTAAAATCAATCATGTCATCACTATCATAGCCGCAGAGAGCGTACTTATCGCGACGTCATACCGTCTCCGAAAGACTTCAAGCTGTCACAGTCAGCTCTGGGTGGGAATACCTACGATCCGCCTTGTAGCTCGACAATCTCAAGCGGTGACATATAGGAGATGCCACCTCGATCCGCTTCAGGCTCGTCAATCGTACCGGTACGTGAATTCTGAATAAACCATCGTCTTAATTTCGTTTTACAAACAATTTCATTCATGTCAACCCTCACGCATATCATGGAAAATAAATCAAATAATGTAGACTATTCACATGAGTAATTAATAAAATCTAAATGCATTTTTCCTATTAACACATGCCATAAATAAACAAAACACCATTTAAATAAATCATCATATCATTATCCAAGCACGCCAGACTAGCTCAATCAATTTCATAACAAAATTCTAGTAATCCTAGAGCTATTCAAACATATGTTTTGAATTTTTAATCTATAGAATACATATGAGCAACGAAGTCACTCCCACCTGATTTTGTCATTCTTCAGGGCCCCTTGCTTCCCTTTGAGATCCTCGAAACATTAATATGTAAATCTGAAATTTAACACTTGCTAGAATTACTCTTAAGTTTAACTAATTCCTAAGATAATTATGTATTCTCGAAATCAATTTCAACAGATTTTGGATCGTTGTTCAATTCTTGTATTTTGTATATTCTAATTAAAATCCTTTCAAGCCTTCTAAATTTTCATAGTTTAAAATTATAATTTTAATAATTTGCTTACAACTTATTCGCATAATTAAATTTTTAATAACTTAATCTTTGAAAGTTAAATAATGTATCAATAACATAATTAATATAATTATGAACAAAATAAGACTTCTAAATCTTATAAGCTCATTTCCAGTGTTTAGAGTTTTTATTCGCAACTCCGAATTCCTATACGTTAATATACTTCAATATCCATGTTCCAATATCAATTCCAAATCCACTACATCAAAATAATATTTTCACTAAATATTCAATAAAGTTTTTAATTCATAATTTCATTTTCCATTTGCATCTTAAATTAATTAAAATAAATCTTAAATTAAGATTTAAACTAAAAGAATTTAAATTTAAACTTTACCTCGAGTCATCTTCTTCACGTGAGCGACGTTAACGACAAATTTTCCTTTTTTTGCACGTTCCTTCTCACTCTGATCGAAACTTTCGCCCTTTCTTTAGTCACGCGAACATGATGGCATTTCACTGGCAACATGACAATGACCAACAGCAAAACACCCACAGCATAGCAACGACTACAATGACGCACCCCCAGTAACAACATCACGGACTAGGGGCACCAGCTGCTGAATTTGTGTTTTTTCACGGTCAATAACAGTGCAAAATTTCCAACTCAATGCTCTAGGATACCCAGTCGCACCACCTGTTCAGCTCATCCTCCATCACTCTATTATTCACCCAAAATGCAACCCAATTCAATTTACACACACACACCCCAGCTTTCATCTTCACGGACCGAACCAGTAACTGAAACTGCCAAACTGACGGTGCTCCATCCAACTTCTGTTGAACAATCAACCACTCACCAAATCCAACCGTGCCCCAGCTCATTTATCCCCTTCACTTGATTTCCAGCACCACTCTATGCTCTGTTTTCTGATTTCAAACCCAGAATTCAAGTAAGATGTCTGATTCTTGAGCTCATTTCCGCCGTCTTCATCTTCTTCTTTCACGGTTTTATGTTCGAACCAAAACCAGCAACACCATGGACCAAAAATCAAACCACTGCCACTCATGGTTGTTGTTGGTTTCTTTTCCCCCTTCTCTTAAATTCTTCTCCTTCACCACCGGCTAATACTACATCACGGTTTCCTGTTCCATTGAGAGCACGAACCAGGCAACCGAGAATACAGTAAATGAAATAAAGATTGGTCGTTGCCTCCTCTTCATTTCTGCAGCAGGGGACAACAACAGTCGCTGCAACTGAAATGGCCAGCAGCTGCAACAACCAACCATACAATCTTCTCCTCTACATTGCTTCTTCTTCATTCGGCCGTTGCGGCATCCACAACAGCAAAGAGCATGTTGCTCTGTTTCTGTCCCTTCAGTTCATTTTGCATGGCCACTAAATCACAGCCAGCCCCCCACCGAAATTCCAACCTCTCTTGTTTCTTCACTCATAAACCAAATTCGATTACTACCCAACAAATTTGATTATCTGTTCGTCCAGTTACAACACACTCACACACTCCCTTCTTCTTCTCAGCTGGTTCAGTTTTGACGCCCAAAGCAGCAAAGAATTTCTGCTTCTTCAGTCACCTTCCTCCCTTTTATAAAGAGCCAAATTCGTTCCAGAATTTCCTTCCTTCACCGCCAAACTATCTTTCTTAAACATTCTAGGCCAATCTTCTCACCGACTGAATCAAATAACCAGAGAATTCTGGACTTCGATCCGTTTTAGGTTGCTCACGTTCTGTTCGGCCAACCTCCCATTTCTAGATTTTTGAAATTTTTTCTTTTCTTTTTTTTTCTAATCACTTGAGTTATTTGGACGGTTATATATATATATATACATGTTAATATAGTAATCCCCTTATTATGTACTTATATATATATATATATATATATATATATATGTAACACCCCACTTCCCAAGTCTCATCTTCTACGTCATCTGACGGTTCAATTCTATTTGATCAAAAATCTTGGGATACCCGGGAGACGGGCCCGTACTACATTTTCTTCTTCTTAGATCTAAATGCATTAGGGCTCCTGTGTACATTAGTCTATGTACAAAAATAACATCATAATAAAGTAGATTCTTCATTTGATCATTTAACAATTTCAGGTACAATATTCTATTACAA
>JAJIYU010008985.1:0-17448 GCA_030144865.1 Tinospora cordifolia | reverse complement strand
TGAGCAAACACTTCCTTGTTTATGGAACAGTTATGGAGGTAATTAAATGAAGGTGACTTGATTTGGGTAATGGTCATTGCAAGTAGATAGTGCAAATGGCTAGAGGGTGATGCTTTGGGTGGGTTTCCATGATAGACAGATTGACATTGACAAGGCCTTGTTGGTACATTGGTTCTTTAGTGGGCATGCCAGCTCATCACATTCAGTGTTCTATTGGCAATGAAGAAACCTTTCACTTTTAAGAGGATTGATGGTTGGGAGCCAATCTTTGGCAACCTCTCCCCCCAATTATAAAGTTTCTCCCTTTGTAACTGTCCTATATTAGTGAGTTCATGTGCCCCTATGTCATTCTGCTTGCAAGAACCAAATATCCTTTCAAAACCATGATTCATGGAACCTTTTTTTCCCAGAGGGCTATCTGTTAGAGAGATGGAAGATATTGCGACTCTCCTTAGCCAATTGGATTATGTTAGGCTCTCCGCAACCCGAAATACAATTCTCTAGTCCTTCAACCCCACTGGTTCCTTCTCCTACAAAAACTCTTAGAATTTTGAAATCAAGTTCACCCCGGTTTCCTTCATGTACTGAATCACCTATAGCATTCATCTTTGCCATCTAAAATTGAAGTGGTCTGCTGGACATTATATCTAGGAGTCTTTACCGCTATGGGGAGACTCCAAAGAAGACCTTTTGCACATATAGTAGCGACCACATTGCCGCATGTTGTGTTATTCTGATGCAGAGTCTATTGATCGCATTTTCCTTCAGTGTGGCTATTAAGCTATGGGAGAATTAGAGGTCCTTCTCTGGTAGACTTCTCACAGTCCGTTCTGCGATTGAGGAATGTTTTATGCCAACAAAGGGTTGATCAATTGGGATAGATGTTTGGAATGTATTTTGAGCTTTGGATATCTTTTAATGAAAGTTTGTCAATTTAATTACAAATATTATTATTAATACAAGGTACATTTTTCCTCCAAAAAAAAAAAGAACTGGAACAAAAATATTCTAGTACCTCCAAATGTGCTTTACAAAATACTTCTCTCCTTTTTAAGAAAAATCATAAAATTGCAATTTTCACATATTAAAAGAATAATGAATTCATTATTTGAATTCATCATATGCAATCACTTTAAAGGTTCTCACTGTTGAGTTTTTCACCCCAATCAATCAACTAAATAATCAATTAATTAAAATACAATCAAATTTCTATTCAACTCTCAAAAAACTTTCTTACAAAACAATCAATTTTCACTTAATCTTTCTACTTCAATTTTATTTCTTCAACTCTCTCTTTTACAAACTAGAGACCCTACTCATTTATAGATCAAATAGTCTCCTTTAAACATACTTCTAATACAATTAAGAAAACCAAATATATAAACCTATTACAATTCAAAGCTTTCTAATTTTATCTTAGACTACTAATCTTAGACAGCTATTACAATTAGGAAGCTTCAATAAATAGAAACCTATTTAAATTAATTGACTTTCTATTTTTAAGTTCGAGCCAAATTCTAACAATCTCTACCTTGGCGAGAACTCCACCAAATAATCTATTCACGAGCCATTCTTGACCTTGTTGTAGTACAACCTACATCTTCTCCACCTAATCATGTATTTTCTAAAAGGACATACATGTTACCAACCTTATGAGCTATCAACATCATTCGATAACCTTTCCGAACCTTCATCAATCCACCTCTAGCTTCATAATGACATCCAATTGCATCTAATGATCCTAAGGAAATCACATTCCTTCGCCTACTTCGAACATGTCATACATTTGTCAATGTCCGCATCAACCCATTTAAAGTCTTAATTTTGATAGTTTCATTTCCTTCAACATTGCACGAACTATTGTCCCCCACAAAGACTTTACCAGTTATTGGTTTGTATGAGGTAAACCATTCTTTATGCAAACACATAAAGGAACAAGCAGAATCAAGAAGCCATTCTTTCGCATTCGGTGATTGACTAGTCACGGAAAGTATCTCATCATGTTCATCATCAGATTTAAATTCTAACACAACTATAGTATTAGATTCCAATTCTAATATTGAATCATGTTCTTTCTTCTTTGGACAAACCTTGATCATGTGACCCTTCCGCCCACAATAGTAACATTCGCATTCCATCAATGGAATCTGAGGCCTTGAAACTCCACCTTTTTCACGACCTCGTCCCCATTGATTTCTATCGTATTTTTTCTTTTCATGAGTCACTAGAACTTGTGAGGACTCAACAGATTGACTTTCCTTGGCGCCTTCAGCACCCATTTTCTCACTAAAAAATAAAGTACTCTTCACCTGTTCAAAAGTAATTGTATCTCTTCCATAAAGCATAGTGTTGAAGAGATGTTGATGAGTAGAACGTATTGAACTGAGAAAAACGATAGTTTTATCTTTTGAACTAACTTGAATGCCAACATTTCGCAAATCAGCAACTAACTTCGTCAAATTAGAAAGATGTTCATGTATGGCTCGTAAAGCCAGTTGAGGGCAACCTCATCTGTCAAACATAATCTTATCGTACTAACAACCGTGTCATTAATTATCTTCCACTTTGTAGCACTTAAATCATTTGGCTTACCTTCTAAAGCTATCGCAACACGTTGTTGCACATATCTCTCATCCGTACTTGCCAAATACTAAAATTCTTCTAGCCATCATATTTCTCAACATTAAATTTCATATTAGAAATTTCAGTTTCTATATGTAATAAAATAAAATAATGGTAAGATCTTCACGTTAATTGAATTGGTTCTAATACCAATTTGTTGGGTTTTTCACCCCAATCAATCAACTAAAAGAATCAATTAATTAAAATACAATCAAATTTCTATTCAACTCTCAAAAAACTTTCTTACAAAACAATCAATTTTCACTCAATCTTTCTACTTCAATTTTATTTCTTCAACTCTTTCTTTTACAAACTGGAGACCCTACTTATTTATAGATCAAATAGTCTCCTTTAAACAAACTTCCAATACAATTAAGAAACCAAACTTATAAACATACTACAATTCAAAACTTTCTAATCTTATCTTAGACTACTAATCTTAAAAATCTACTACATTTAGGAAGCTTCAATAAATAGAAACCTATTTAAATTAATCTACTTTCTATGTTTAAGTTCAAGCCAAATTCTAACACTCACTAGTACTGATAAAAGGTTAATATAGACCTCATATCAAATAGACAACCAATTGTATAAAGTGTCCATTGATGTCTTCATTTGTCATCAAATCAAATTCCAAGTAAATTCGAACATGAAACACAACAGACATGCCCACTGAGTTTCACTTCATATGATCTATTAGGCAATCTAAATGATATCGAAGAAGATATATTGCATTAGAAAGTTGTTCATCCAAATTGACCATGCTAAGGACAAAAACTAAAAGGCAGATTCCGAGGACAGAAATATTTGTAATCATGTTTCTTACTTTAATAATTCAGTACTTGTGTGTGAGTGCATGAATGCGGAATCAACCATGCTATGTAGTACAATTTACCTTATACATTTGCAAATATTTGTTATCTCTTCATCAACATTGCATCATTGCATCATTATCCAAAAGTAAAAAACTCATATAAATTTTCTTTAGATTCTTACTTTGATTTATTCAAAATGTGTGTCTGAGTGTGCGCACATGGGATCAACCTTGTCATGTGCTACAATTTAGCCTATATATTTGTAATTTGCAAATATTTGTGATTCTTCATGAACATCACGTCATTATGCGTATCAAATTTTTTATTAAAATCTCAATGTAACACTAATCAAGAATATAACTAATCAATTCAAGAGGTATAGACCATCCAAAATAAACTCACACATAGGACAAGCTAAGGAATGATACATAACTCTTATTCTATTTATACCAACATCACAAACTAACCTATGTACCACCAGCTAACCAATATAGTTGGGACCTATCAATACTCCCCATTGAAATCAACCTTGTCCTCATGGTTGAAGGTGTTATTATCATACAAAGACATATATTTAAGTACCGCGGTGGGTTTTTTGTCGCAAGTCAGAATTTTATTTAAAATCTCAATGCAACTGTAATCAAGAATATAATTAGCCAATTCAAGAGGGCTAGACTCTCTTGAAATAAACTCACACAAATGACAAGGTAAGAAATAATACATGACTCTTACAAGCTAAGAAATTTTATTTTGATGCAAATCAGATTTTAGTTACAGGAAGGAATGATTCCTAGACAAAGTGCCCTTTATGGTGATATTTCTTTTAAGTACAGTACACAAGAAGTTCAATGCATAAATCATCCAGCTTTCCTCTAATTTGTAGGCACACTAACAGACATTTCATATGGTGTGGAAAAGAAAAGTATCAATGCCTAAATTTCAGATAGTTTGAATGGGTTGCAAATGAGGCCATTGTAGCCATTGCTATGAGCACAATAATAAGCATCTAATAATGGAAGAACTACCTCCTACTTCAAGTAACCGATAAACCCATCTCATGTAGAGACACACTGATCATCTTTCCACCTCTGTTACACTTTGTTAATGACAGGGAAATTTGTTTGAATGTGCAAAAGGGCAACGCCTCAATTTCCCAAGCAACTAAACAAAAGAACTATACTAGAGAATGCAAATATAGAACATTCTATTGCAACTTATGCTACAAATAATTTAAGTCATTTGCAAGATTATGTTCTTGAGTATTTCAAACAACCCAATGTCACTCTTGGGCTGTAGGATCCAATAACCAACAAAATTAAATCAGGCAATTCTAATCTATGCTGCAAAACTGCCTAGTCCCTCCAACTAAGATTGCTTGTCAAATAAAATACCAATAGGAACACCAATTAGTAACCGAAAATATAGTATCAGTGATGCTCCAAATAAAAATGGACAAAAAGAGAATAATACCCAGAAAAAGAAAAAGAAGAAAAAGAAACAGCTCTCACGTACTGATAATTAGCAAGCAAAACGGCCCGGTGGTAACCAACAGTGACATTAAAATTGGGGAAGTACCCTCCTCTCCATGCCCCCTTCCTCTTCCACTTCTTTGCACCATCATCAGCCACTCGAAGAACACAAAGAAAAGACACCAGGAAATTCTCGTTCAGCGAATCACCCACAAACCCAATCCTCTTATTCCTCATAGCACCCAGAAACTTAAATGGATCTATCCGTGAAAGCGTGCAATTTTCAGGCACCCATCTCCAAGAATTGATCTTCTCCATGTTCTCTCTTTTGTTTCTCAAACAATTCCAAGCGTTCCTGTGAAATGGGCAGTGGTCGTCATACAATGGCCCGTAATTGGGATCTGAAACCCATCGTCCCTTGAAGAGATTGCAATGTGGGGCTGGTCCAATTGGATGGTTAGGACTGCCGTGGGTTTCATGTGAAACGAGGTTCGATGTTGATTCAGACGAAAAGTATAAGGGAAGGATGGAAGAATAACAGATTAGAAGTAGAAATGTTAGCAAGATGAACCACGCGAAGATTACTTGCTTCCTAGCCTTCATCTCAGGTGTGTTACGACGACCTTGATCACTGTGTAAAGTATATATCATTACTTTTTTTTTTTTAATGTTTTGTTTTGTTTTGTTTATAAGCAGCGCTAAAATCACCCACAAAGGGATTAGTTCACCTCATATTTGTAAATCCAAATTTATCCCACTTACCCTTACATAGAATGATTAAACTATTCTTTTAACATTTTACTTATCTCCAAATACCTTCATTCACCCTACCCATTCTACTAATCGGTCCCACCATCCCTTCATTATCTCGGCCAGCTTAGAACTGTTAGATATCTATATAGATAATCTATTATATTATCATATATCATAATCGAATAATGCAGATCAAATAAAAATAAAGAAAGAACAAACACTGATTGATAGAAGATTGCTTGTATGTAATGTTTTAAGACAGAATTTTGTCTCTTCTCTAGTGCTTGAAGATCAATCTTGCAAGTGTCTCCTAGGATTAAACTGTCTAATCAATTTGAAACCACTGCAAATTGATTCTAGCAAACTAGAATTCTATCCTTGATCTCTTTTTAATTCGAAAAAAAAAACATAAAAATGTTTAACAACAGAATTATTTATTTATAAAATCTGATCAGACATCATTAGAAAGTTGTAACTTTCCATAAGACAGTTATCAACTGTTCAAAAAATTGTCAATAACTGTTTCCAACAATTATAATTTGAAATTAAAAAAATATTCAAAAAATAAAATTTCAATTATTTGGATCAAAAACCAAGGCCTAGTCTTTGATTTAAATTGAAAATTGTTGCTTACTTCATGTGCACACTTTTAAATAGATAAAGAGATGCAAAAATGCATTCTTTAGATGATAAATTAATAATATGCAATATAAATAAACCCTAGACATAAAGCAAATAATGCAAAAAGTTATGTGTAACTAGAGAAAATAATGTAGTATATTCAACAAGTAATAAATTTGAGGAGGTCCAAAGTCGAACCACAAGGATTGGGATAAATTTCTAAAACTAAGGTTTGCTACATATAATAAAATAAGAAAAATGAGAATGAGATGAGACAATGATAATATTTTGATAATGTAGGAATAACAATAAGATGGAAGAGTTAGGGTATTAGAGTAGGCCCAATCATTTCCTCTCTTAGTCCTTCTTGAGTAAAATAATTAATGATAGAAATAACTAAAAAGTTTTTCTACCCACAATAGTGAATCTTTAAGCCTAAATGTATTAAAAAGAAGTGTTCTCCCAAAAGAGGTATTTATAATAAAAAGCAAAGTAGAATTAAAATTTTAATATGTGTGAATGCAAAATGTGAATTCTAAACATGTGAAATACATGATATGACACATTAAAGAAAACTACAAAAATATCACACTAAGATAAAAATGAAACACATCAATCTTTCATTAGATTTTGCAAAATCAACTATACAAAATACGTGATATAATGTTTTAATACAAAACCTAACAAAAGTATGAGAGAACATATGTCAAGTAAAATAGAAGTATTACCCAAGAATTTTCAAGAGAAGAGTGGATAGGGTTTCTTTTTAACCCCAACAAAAGACTTAGCCTTACATGAACTTAAAGGCTAATGAAAAACAAAAATAAAAAAAAATGAAGAATGAAAAAATGACATGTGGAAAAAGCTCCAATGTGATCAAGGGAGAAAATGAAAAATGAGATGATCCTCAAGTGTGAATTTGAGGGGTTTATATAGATATTTCAAGGAGATGATGGACCAATAGGAGATGGTATAAAGGTGATGTGGATGAATGGTACAAGTAGTCCATGCTCTACTTACCCTTCTTGTATAAGATGGTGAGAAATTCAAATGAAGGGTATTATATGACTATGTATAGTAACAAGCATGGGGAAGGGTGACCAATGTAAGTGAAGGAAAATGATGGTGTGTAAGAGAAACTTTTCCTAATGATGATTATGTGAAAAAAGAGAAATAAGATGGGCTAGGACTAAGCTAAAAGGGAAAATGTGTCATGTGGGTTCTTGGAAATACTATTTAACTAGTTACTATCAACATTGGTTCTCTCATAAATTTGAACCTATCCATTAGATTATTCTCAGGATCCACAACAAAGAAAAGGTGGATGATGAAGATGTCTTCATATGTCTTGAAATTCCTCTAATTTCATCTTAACCATTAATGCTTATCAAGATTGCAAGATCTTCACTTTAATGATGGATGAATGAGATAGCGTCAAGTGTCATGAATCTAAGTAGAGTGATGTCTTAGCAACAATTGATGATCTCGAGGCTCCTAAGCTCATATGCTCAATTGTTATTAATATCTCATTATCTTCATTCCTACAATTAAAATAATATCGCAAAATGAGTAAGTAATCATAATTAATTTATATAATGCATGGACTTAATATTAATATATTAACCTCGTTGAAAATATATGAATTTATATAAAAAGAAGTTAAATATATTTTATAATTAATTACTAAATAATGAATCTTAAAATATGATAATATTCAATTATAAGATAATAAATTTAGTGTCAAAATAAACATTATCAAAAATTATTTAAATATATCAATTTATCTCATGGGTCCATACTTTGGGCCCACAACCATTATTTCATCTATTCAAGTTAACAAACATTCAACTTGTTTAGTTTTAACTCCAACTTGTTTTGTCCCTTTTTTCTATGTGGGACTAATATTTTCTATTCAAACTTATTTTTTACTAACAATACCCCACTGTTGAATAAAAAATAAAATAATAATAAAAATAATAACTTAATCGAGATCACAAACATTAAGAATATTATATATTGGGAAAAGTGTCATTACGGACTTGAACCTTCCCTATCGATATCATACCGGATTCACTTGATAATACAGTGGATTTATTTGCTCTTGAACTATTTACCTCTTTTTAGCGAATCAAGACAATATGATTCAAGTATAATACAACTATTAGAATTCCAATTATACATTTTTGTTCATTTTTTGTCCTGAACAGATCCCGATTTCATGATAGCTTTAGAGAATTTAGCCATATTCATTCTCATAAATGCGACCCCACATTTACTATCATATAAGTGACATTAATTCTTTAGTAAACATGTCATTAAATGTTTTTACACATAACCTATTCTTCACACATCACACATTATTTTAGAGTGGGCTATTTTGTGTGATCAACTTAGTAAGTTTCACCCAACTAGTTCGCCTTGAACCTATATCATGGGATCTCCATTTAAATAGGTTAGGTTCTCGCCGGGTGCAACTCATTAATTGGCTTTAAACCTATTCCCAAAGATGTAAACTTAACTTGCTCTCTTGCCAAGGCCTAGTCTTTGATTTAAATTGAAAATTGTTTAAATATATCCATTTATCTCATGGTCCCATACTTTAGGCCCACAACCATTATTTCATCTATTCAAGTTAACATTCAACTTGTTTAGTTTTAACTCCAACTTGTTTTGTCCCTTTTTTCTATGTGGTACTAATATTTTCTATTCAAACTTCTTTCTTACTAACAAGAACAAAAAATTTCATGTGTTTCAACGAGCTTTCGACGATGATTCTATCCAGGTTTCTACAAGGTTTGTATTCTAAATGAAGTTTAAAGTTTATAGAAGTAAAAAAAATACACCAATCTAATGAAATTTTCGTTCTTTTTTGTTGTTGAAGTTACGGCTCTCATTATGAACGAGATTTAGTTAATTTTTGGAAGAAATGGCGCAAGAAATAGATTCTACAAGCACTATAGGCGTTAATGAGATATATTTCAAGCTCTGTCTGAATAAAAAATAACATTTTGGATCATTTGTTTTGAGCTATGCCTTAGCCCTACGTGGTCGAGACTCATATAGAGAGTCTCGGTCAAAGGTGGTCGAGACTCAAGATGTAGCCGAGACTTATATTGTGATTCTTGGTCACCTTTGGCCGAGAATTGTAGGTGTCTCGACAAGACAAGGCTGAGACTCATGTGTGAGTCTTGACCACTTCTGGCAGAGACCCACACTGTTAGTCTCAGCCTTATTTGGCTGAGACTCATCATTTGAGTCTCAGCCTTATTCGATCGAGACTCATCATGTGAATCTCGACCCTGGTTGGCCAAAACTGTGTCTTTTGCATTCGAATCAAATTTTTTTTTGAGTTATCTTGACTAATTAATATTTATTTTCATAATTTTAGGTTAAAAAAGAATGCACCAACATGATTGTTGATCATATAGAGCAATTTATGCCGACGGGACCATTTAAGTCAAGGGAGAAAATGATCTTGTAGGCAGAAAATCAAGGAAAGATTAATGGGTTCATTGTGACTATAAAGAACTCAGATGTCAAAGTCAATGGTAGACGAGCAAGAATAAATATTGCTTGTGAAAGATATGGTTCGTACAAGAAAGGAGTCAAAAGGCAATGTGTTGACAATGAGAAGAAAGTAAAAGGAAGATTTGACACAGAGGCTAAGAAGTGTGGCTGTTCCTTTTTGTTAAATGGAAAGAATTTGAGCGACGGAGTATGAATCTTAACAGTAACATGCGGTACCCACAATCACCCATCAACAAAATATCTTAAAGGCCACTCATATGTGGATAGGTTAGACAGTGATGAGATTGATGTGATGTTGCAAAGGACAAAGGGCAACGCATGGCCAAGAGAGATACTGATGACATTAAAGGAAAGAAATTCGATGAATTCATCCATCTTAAGGACTATCTACGATAAAAAAAACAAAACAAAGATTAATAGAAGCTGGAGGTGGGACACAAATGCAACAACTGTTACTCTTGTTGGATGATGCACAATACACCAAGTGGCATAGGTATAAAGGTGAAAGTAATGTAATAAAAACATATTTTGTTCTCATCCTCGTTCAATTGAGTTGTTGAGATGTTTTTTTGAAATGTTATAAATTGATTGTACCTATAAGACAAATAGGTACAAATATCCAGTTGTACAAATTGTTGGGGTGACATCTACAGAGATGACATGTGCAATTGCATTTGGAAACATACCAGCTGAAAACGAGAAAATTTTCACATGGTGTTTGGAGAGATTAAAATACTTGATTGATGGATTCCCTGAGCCAACTCTAACTATTACTGACAGAGATTTGGCCCTTATGAATGCAGTTGTCCATGTGTTTTCCCAACTACACTAACTCACTTTGTACATGGCAGGTCAACAAGAATATATTGGTTAACACCAAAAAAATGTTTCAGAAATATGATAATTTCAAATAATTTCTTCAAAAGTGGAATGCCATGGTGAACAGTTTAACAGAGGCTAAGTGCAATGAACAACTTGGGCTTATAGAGGTCGAGTATAGTGCATTTGATAATGTACTTTCATATTTAAAAAATACTTAGTCAAACCAATTTAAAAAGAAGTTTGTTAAGGCTTGGACTGATAAGGTGATACATTTCGGGAACACAACAACAAATAGCACAGAGTGCACAAGCCAAATTAAAGAGCTATCTTGGGTCTTCTCAATGGAATTTTGTAACATCATGGGGTATAATCAATGTAATGCTTGAGCTACAACATGTAAAGATCAAAACATTATTTGAAAAGAGTTTTAGTATCTCTATACATCAATACCAAGTTCTTATTTTCACATTGTTACATGGTTTCATCTCTAGGGTTACATTGGAGAAGAGACAACTTGAGTTGCAACGTGTATAGGGTGTCAATGTTGATCAAGTTTGTTGTAGTTGTGTGTTGCGTACAACACATTGGCTTTCTTGTGCTCATGAGCTTTCTAGGTATCAAGTCCCCCACTTGCCGATCCCATTAAAGGATGTTCATATCCATAAGCAAAGGCTTAGCCTTGACGATCCCATAAGATAGCGAGACTTTAATTATAGAGCATTATTAGAAAAAGTAGCGGATAAGATCAAAAGAAGTGATGAAAATGGGAGAAAAAAAGATTGTACAACAACTTTTAGAGATTGTCTCTCCATCCATGTCCTCTACTGTTCCTCCTACAGAGAAAATCAAAACAAAAGGAAGGCTGAAAATGTAGGCATATCTACAAAGCAAGAACCCTCTCATTTTGAGCATATTCTATCTATTGGCTCGAGCTCCTTATCTAATACTTAAGTGAAAAAGAATGTTTTGAAGCAAAAGGTTGATAGGACTCGGTCAAGGATGACATCGACTTATATCGGAGCATTCCATGTTAGATGGCAAGATCACATTCTTAATGTTATTGATGTTAGTCCGATGGTAATTATGGGTATCATATCATTGCAGCAGACCTCGATCTTGGGGAAGATGGTTGGCAACAAGTGAGGACTGATATGCTAGACGAGCTTAACAGTTTTGAAGCCCAATATGCTAATTTTCTGGTTCTTATCAGGGTATAGCAAATGAATGAGTCATTAACCTATGACCCAATCATTGGAACCACTAGAAAAATGGATGACACTACCAAACATGGGTTTATTAGTGGCAACTATTTTCAATTAGTGTTAGTCTAGTTATCCAATGACCAATGCATGCCATTCTTCCCATTAAGAAACAAAGCCTTACCTTTTCAAATAAGAAATATAATTGGGCTTGGTTATATTAATGATAACCACTTTCTCACAGTAATCATCTTATACTTTACTTTAATTATAATTTGGTAAATAATTATGCATAAACTAATTATTTTTATTCTATATAAGTGTTGTTGAAGCCAAATTCACTAATTCCGCCAATTTCAAAAGAATGGCATGTAAGCCGGTATCCACGAGCGGAAGGTTGGGCTAACCACTATAGAATTTTAGATGTATATGTATTATCTCTCGCAAAAAAATAGAGATATAATGAATACTTTTGTATACATATAATATAAAAGATTATTTAAGTTATTTATATGTCATCATAAATAATTGAACTTTCGATATAAATGTTTGCTATGTCATCATAAAAGATAATTTATGCTCACCGTCCTATATGAAGATGTTGAGATCGATCTGTTTAAAATGAATTAAATAGTCTTACTAAAGGTTTTGGAGAGGATATTAGGGCTTGTTCTAAATGCTAGCCACAACAACAAAAAAAAAAAAAAAAAAAAAAAAAAAAAAAAAAAAAAAAAAAAAAAAAATCAAATAGATTTAAAAGATAATGTGTTTAAAAAAATGATAGTACGTTTTCTATGTTTATATAATATACAACAAATATCCGTATAATATGCAAATAGTTGTTTATAAAAATAAGATATTTTTGACACTAAATTTTTATTAGTTGTATATCTTTGATACATACAATTCTTCTATAATATATACGATTTTTTATATATACAATGTAATGAAATGTAATTTTTTTCATTACTAGATCGGCTAACTTTTTTTTTTTTGATCCATGTAAAATAGCCCATAATAGATCAACCTCATGTTTGTAATAACATTTGAAGAAATTACATAAAATGTTAGAAAATTAAACTTAATAATATGATTATATGCGACCTATTTACTTAATTATGTATATATCGTATTTTGTTAATTATTATCAAAGATTCTGGAATACATATTTTTATACTATCAAGATATATTGTCGATCACTGCTGTTCACCATTCTAGTGCTCGTCGCCGTCTCTCTGTGCCCCTCTTTCTGCTCGCCATCTTCCTTTGGTCAGCGATTGCAGATCTGTGTTATTGTTGTTAATCTGCTACTTTGCACTCACCACCGCTCGCACTCCTCTCTTCATCAAGCATGGCTGGCGTGAAGCAAACAATAGTGATTGACGTGATTTCCTTCTCTATTAATCCACTCCAAATGGAGTATCAATCAGACTCAGTTGCCATTGTTGCATTTGGTGCCATGGAGCATGGAATTCTTGTCTCTGCTTCTATTGAAAATAGTGGCCTGGTTGATTCCTCTGTTACAAACATTGTGTTGTGGACAAGACAAACCCTAAATCATCCTAAATTTGTATTATGTTCCTCCTTTGCTTCAACAACACAAAGAAACCCTAAATCTCGATCAGAGTGCCAACAAAGATCTCAACTCTGATTTCTCCTCTAACGATCCCAATCACTATTCCAACACCCTAGCAGTCGCTTCAACCGTCATCGATGTTGTTGTCGATGTGACTCCAGCCATCATATTTGGGACTCATAACGACACCAAAGCAGGAGAGGATGAGAAGCCATTGAGTTTTGATGACTTGTAGCATCTTTTTGAGCAGTTCTAAACGGACAAGGATGAGATCAAGCTGTTGCAAGGCTTTTAGGATTACAACACGCAGTCACCACCAATCTCTTGTTGGATAACAGGAAGGTTACAACTAGTGTTTCTCTGTATAGCCCAAAATTGTTGCAAAAAAAAACATTTTTCCCCTCGTTTATGCTGGAAATGTATCGATAACCAGTGAATTAGCGTAGTAGTGGTAGTAGTAGTAGATCACAAGAACGCAAACAAGCTGGAACAGTGGCATGGTGGCAGCAAAAACGGTGGACTATGAGCACATCAATGAACAGCAGAAAAAGAACTATGACAGGAAACATAGCACGTGAGAGTGGCGATGGGCATAAACTATGAGTAGTAGGGGCAACAACATTAGACACACACACAAATTCTTCTTTTCTTTGGCTATTTCAGTTCAATCTCAAATCTGATAAAAAATCCTACAAGTTTGATCTTGAGAATAACTTCTACGTGTAGCAATTGTTAGGGTTTTCTAGTGATAGTGTTCGCTACCTATAATAAAAGTCTATAAGGCCTCCACATCAGAACAGTTAAAATAAAATAATAAATTCAATAAATAAAAATATGTAGAATAAGTCTAAATAAACTTAACATAAATATAAAAATGATATAAATTTAGAAAACATGAGAGATGGTAAAGAAAAGACACAAAAGCCAGAATTTCACTAGTTATTGCGGTAATGAAAGTTATTACCACAATAATGGTGGACAAACCTAGAAAACGAGCAACAAGAGCGTCATTCTGCTTACCGCGGTCTAACCATGATAATCTTTTAATGACTGCAGTAATTCACGAATTTTATAAATATGAAATGTTCGTGAAAAACCCTAGATCTGAGTTTTGTGCACCACAACTTAGTGTTTTCTTTCCAAACCCAAACCAAGCTTTCCAAAACCATTTCCTCCTTCTCCCATTCAAGTTATAGGCTGATTTGAGCTCATACAAACCCCTTCCTACTGGTTTGTGAGCTTAGATCCGTGAAGAACAAGCTCCATCAAGAAGAAGATTCATGGAGATGTTGTTCCAAATGTCTTGTACTCAGGTAAAATCATGAAACCCACTTGAAATCTTGATTTCTTAGCATTGTAAATCATTTTTTCAAGTGTAAACACGTTTTTCTTTGAAGCACACGTGATTTAAGGGTTGCGAGACCTCACGTTGGTGAGGAACAAAATAGAAATGTGTAGGGCCCTAAGATATAAGGATTTCCTTTAGTTTGATGTATGTTTTAAGCTTAATATGTGTGTGGTTAAGTATTAAACACATGGGGAAACCACAAATGGGACAATGCACACAAAGGCACTGCATTTTCTGGAAATCCCGTGGCTATCGTAGTAACATGTTGAAAAACTAGTCTACGCACTGGTTACCGCAGTAATCGATTGTATTACCGCAGTAACCCATCGTGTACTCCATCTTTTCTCTTGTTTTCATTCTGGCTTTGTGCACACCGTGAAATGCATATGTAAGGGACATAAAATCAATGATTTTGAACATGTTATGAATGTTTTATACTCATAAAACCTTGATATAAAAACCTTATAGATTGAGGATCTAAGGTGTGCACGACAAAGAGTAAAGGCACAAGACAAAGGAATACTAAGGTGCGTGTGATTACTGTACTCACTACTATTGTTTGGATTTTTAATATCAAACATGGTGTTTGTCTACTTTAAAATGAGTACTTTAGAGCATGCTAGGGTTGTTCTTGTGTGACTATGATTGGAATGATTTATTGAGTATCGAGATTACTTGCTGATTCTTTTATATTTGTGGTGATCACATGCCTAGATGATGAAAGGATGTTAGTTATAGTTAAGTCACATAATTGTTCTATGTATCTGTTTTACATGCATTGCAAAGTAATGTCTGCGATGAATGATCTTCGTACATGGTTTGAGATGATATGTGAAACTAAAGAAGATTAAATCAAGACTTTAAACCCCCATGTACCGAGGCGATGACAAGCCTTTGAGTGTCATTGTGGGTGTCCCTACTCGAGCCAACTGTGACAGTTGATTGCGTATTCAGACAAAAAGTCACTGCAGACCTCTCTCCTTAGATTGTGGTCTCGAAAGGTAGCCAACCTTCGGATGTTACCCCTGAATTTGCTCTTGGACCACATGGGGACACTAAGAGTAGTGTTCGTTTGGTCTTGCATACGACAAAATAACCAACAAAGTGTTTGAAATGCCTTAATGTAATGAAAGTGTTTGCATATTTTGTATTTTGGTCTGAATAATACTAGTGGTGTTCAATATGATCCACTAGGCTTTCGAACTCACCCCATTTTCCTTTTTAGGTGAGATTTGATGCAGCGCGAGTTGACCATCTCCGGACGACTCCGATTATTTTGTTGAAACCTTTCTGAGAGGTTGTTAAATGTATTTTGTAAAGAATATTTTTTGTATTTCAGTTGAACTAGGTTTTTGCCCCTTTCTTTTGGACTGATCATTTTATACGCGATTACATGTTTTAAGTTTATTTTGGAAATCCTTAGGGTGTTTAAGTGTTAAATTTGAAGCTTCTCATCTACTTATGATATAAATGTTTTGACAGATATTTCGCACATTGCCTGTTCTAGACTTGAGCATTTAAAACCCATGTTCTTTTTTTTTTGAAATTTTACTAATCAATTTCATTTACTTATAAACTCTCATTTCCAAAGATATCATGTATATTTTAAATTGATTTTGCAACACATTTGAAAGAAAGGCTTTGAAACATGAGATAGACAGAATGAGAAGAAAATATGTGGCCTTTAGCTCTTAGCAAGCGACACGAGTTCGGTGTCTCACGTCGAATGGGCACGGCGTCTTCGCGCATGGCCTTAATAACTCGACACAAAAAGAGAGAAACCGAGAGTCGGGTGTTACCAGGTTGATATCAAAGCCTAAGCTTTAGATGTCTTGGGCAAGAAAAGAATGTTGAAATGTTTTTGTATAAATTGGATAGATGTCACTATTAGGTGGCTAGAGTTTAGAAAAAACTAGAATGATGCCAGCATGCCCGAGTTGTTACTCGCAGATGGGGCACAAGTACTGAGGAGTGTCCTTGATAGTCTGATCTCTTCTTGGGGAGTCGTCCCTGAGGATTTGATGCCCTTCTTTGGGAGGATTGTCCCCGAGGGTTTGATCCCTGCTCCGAGAAAATGTCCTTGAGGATTGATACCTACTTGGGAAGTGTCCAAGACTTGGGACCGACAGTATCATAGAAGAGTGATACAATCAAAATTTGGCATAGGTTAACGGTTCGATAGAAAGGCCAGCTAGCCACATACGAGACCTTAGATCTACTTAGAGATTGGGTGCTGCAGGGAGGCACAGTAGATCATAAAAGTAAATAAAAGCTTTTAGGACATAAACTAGGAACTGAAAATGTGTAAAAATGAACACTTGCTTGGTTAGGACATGAGGTTGGGATGATCCTGTATCCTTGGTCTCTATGTGATATGGGACGTATAGGAATTTGGGGGAATGGAGGAATCTTAGACTCAAAGATTGACAGACCATGTTTGGCGAATGATTGGTATATTTGGAAGAACTTGTGTGCACTTTGTTTGATTGGTATAGGATGGTCAAGTATGGTGGGGTGTAATACCCCAAAATTTTGCCAAATAATTTCAAATAAATAAATTTCAAAGATTTTAAGAAATTTTGGGTGCAAATGGTGGGTTGGCACTTGAAAAATAAAATAAATTAGAGATATAGTGGAAATTAAACAAATAAAACCTTAATTTGATAATTAAATAGAAAATTAAGGTTTAGTAAAA
>JAJIYU010008984.1:0-17417 GCA_030144865.1 Tinospora cordifolia | reverse complement strand
ATTTGGTTTTCTCCTTACATAAAGGGGTTATATATATATATATATATATATCTCATGGATGATGCTTTTTTTGCATCAACCAATTTCAAAACCTTTACCAAGGGGCCTGGGATTTTCATTGCATAGATAACCTACCACATGTCCTTATTCCTTTGGCATCATGAGCCACTTAAAATCATTCCATTCATTAGAAGTAAACATTTTTTTCAGTGGATCTCGTTTCTTATAAATGCTTTGCAAAGTAAGAAATGAGGTGGCAAATCTCGTGACTGCAGGCCGAATGATATCATTATGATGTGCGTATGTCATCATCAAATTCAAAAGAAACCCATGATTGTATATGGAGCCTGACAAAAAAACAACCTTTTGAATCACTCTCTTTACCCTTGGAATTGGATTAATGTCTTCTAGCATTAAGTCTATGCAGTGTGCTGCACAAGGAGTCCAGAATAGATGACGTCTTTTTTCCATTAACATTCTTTGTGCAGCTACATGTGTCGTTGCATTATTCGTGATGGCTTGAATAACATTTTTTTGAGAGACATAACATTTTTTTGACCAACTCTCTCTACAACATCATCCAACAACTTAAAAGGAGTCTCTACAGTCTTTACATATGAGGAAGCATCTATAGACTCTAAGAATACTGTGCCACAATGACTGTTAACCAAAGAATTAATCAAATTCCTACCCCTCTTATCTGTCTAACCATCATACATGATACTACAATCATATTTTACCCAATAATCTTTGATAGGCTTCAACAACTCATTGGTATATGCTAGCTCCTCCTTAAAAAATGTTACCCTTCCTTCATGGTGACTTGGTGGCTTCAAACTGGGTCTAAGCTGTCCAATAGCTTCAATCATTATCTTGAAGCTCGTTGCTTTCAAAGCATAAAATGGAATTCCTTGTCGATACATCTACTTCATTATATATTGACATACTTTCGTCCTCTTAGACTTTTTTGTTATACTCTCAATTGTTGCTTGTTTTCCTCTATTTGTTTGGAATGTTCTTGAGGATCAAGTTGAACAAAATGATCCATTGGGCCCTTTCTTTTCGGGGGCCTTGGTGCACTTCTACTTTCACTTCTACCATGTAGCACCACATTAATCTCATCATTGTCTTTATCATCAAAATCATCTCCTTCCATATGAAAATCTTGTTCTATTTCACAAGAACCCGATGAACCCAATACATTTTTATTGCTACTTCTTGAATTTTTACAAGAGCTGCCCTACATCTCTCACTGATTCAGGGCATCTTACACATGGAACTACATTGCCTCCCACTCCAGCCAAATGTTGCTTCAACTGGTTGATGCCTTGACTTACTTCCTTGTGACAAAAGTACCTGAGACTTTACTTTTGTTTGTTGGGTCCTTCAAGTATGAATGTTTCTACCCAATATCTTTTGACTTCATACTTAAACTAAAGCTCTCGGATGCCATCTAGTGTTCTTATCTATAGAAATTCATTAAAAAAAAAAAATTCATTAATGAACAAACTGAAATACAAAGAATACAATTTAAAAACTATAAACAATTTCACAAAAAAAATTTGAGTAAAAATTGAAGAAAGAGTGCATTTATATCGGCCAATTGATGGAGAGAGAGAGAGAGAGAGAGAGAGAGAGAGAGAGGCAGAGGGAAGAGAGAGATCGAAAATAGTTGAGAAAATAGAGAGAGAAAGCCGAGAAGGGAGAGAGTAGAGAGACAGGGAGCAGAGGGTGTAGAGAAGAGAGAGAGTCGAGAAGAGAGAGGGCTGAGAAGGGAGAGAGCAAATAGTTACATAGAGATAAGAGACAGAGATGAAGAGAGCAGAGAGTCGCTAGATAGAGACGATCGCAAAAGTCGCAGAGAGGAAGAGTCGGCGTGTTGTAGAGACGATTACTAAAGTCGTCGGAGTTGCTGGACGGAATCGCAAAGCTGCTAGTTGGCGGAGTTGGGTTGTTCGATTTGGTTGACTGGTTCGCATGAGAGACGAAGAAGACGAAGACGATGGACTAGTTGGTCGATGGATTAGGTTATGGTTAAAAGTTAAAAAAAATTAATCTTAAGCCCTCCCTTTTATTACATATTTGCAATACACCCCTGATTTTTAATTTCAAAAACACCCCTCCAACCTCTAGACCATTGCCTAGGTGCTGCGAGGGCCCAGGCGATGCCTAGGCGGTGCTTTGACAACAGTGTGTAGGTACCAAGCCCAACTCTCCCCTTCTCTAGTACATCTCAGGAATTTTGAAATTGAAGACTTGTGTTTATTAGAAAGTCTGTATAGCGTGGGGAACATGTCCTTTAGACCATTCGAGCCACACCATTTGTCTTCCCAAAGCTGAACATCTTCACCTTTGCCCACTTTCCGTCTTTGCTAATCTCTAAATAGAGGATAAAGAACTGCAATGGATTTCTATGAAGATTTTCTGCTGCATCTATTATTTACCCCTGCCTCCCTGGCTTTTACAAGTTACCCATATATACTCTTTATGATGTGAGCCCAAAACGTCCCTTGTTGAGTATACTTCTTTCATAATCATTTACCCTTCAGTGCCTTGTTCTTAGTCATTAGGTTTCCCACACACAAACCTCCATTTTGAATATCTTTGCAAACTTGAGCTCCTTTGACTAGATGTTGGTTCTTTTCTTTACTATCTTGTTTCCGTAAGAATCTTCACATGATTCATTCTACTCTAAGGACTAATTTATTGGCATATGGAATGTTGATAGGAATTAGGTTGGGATTGCCTCTAGCACTGTTTGCAACAACAACAACCTTCCTCGCTTGGATGGATAACTTCCTTTCCATTCATCCACCCTCTTTGTGATGGTATGAATCATAAAATTCCAGAATTCTGTTTCCTTAGGATTTTCCCCCAATGGTAGCCCCAAGTAATTCAATGGCCATTTTCTCATGGACAAGTCCTAGTTCACAAGCACTCCTTTAATCTCTTCCATGTCCATATTGATTCCCATCAATTGGCTTTTGGTCTTATTCATGGATTTCCTTGATAGGAAACAGAGTGTGAAGAGCGCATGCTGTGCATCCATTACCACCTTTATTTTTTCACTGTCATTTTTCATGAAAATCAAGCAATCATCTGCAAATAATAGATGAGTAAGTTGGATGCTATCCTTCCCTACTTTTAGTGCTTCTATCTTCTTCTTTGCCCTAGTCTTCTTCGTTATTCTTGTGAAAATATCTACTACCTGCGTAAAGAGGAAGGGGGAGAGGGGGTCCCATTGCCTTAATCCTCGCTGCCCTTGGAATTTTTCCCTAGGCCTCCTATTGATGAAGATAGAGTAAGTTACTGAGCTTAGGCATGCTTGAATCCATTGTTTCCATTTGGTCACGAAACCTTTTGCTTGCAATACAAAGTCCAGAAAACTCCATCTGATTGAGTTGTAAGCCTTGGCAAAGTCGATTTTGAGAAGAAGCCATTTTTCCTTTGCACTCTATAATCTTCTACCACTTCATTTGTTGTTAGAATGACATTTTAGATCTGCCTATTCTTGGCAAAGGCCATCTGCATTTCTTTCACGGTGTGTTTCTATTTCAAATAGAAAAAAATGATATGAGAAAATGTTGGAGCTAACAAGGATGGATTGGACAGGGAGCAAGTTGAGAACATATGTTAATTTTAAGTATCATGTGCAAGCTTAATTAGCTTAGTATGCAAGGTATCTTGTCAATAGAGTCCAAGCCACTTGCATTGCATATCACATTCTTGCATGTATTTCAAGTTGCATTATTTTATGAATGTAATGACAATTATCATGTTTATGATTCTTGTTGTTATAGAAATTGTGCGCAAATATTTTTAAATGTTCTTTTTTGTTCACTAGATGTGTACTATCCATGCTCATCATGGTGCATGACTTAAATGAACTTAACTTTATTTAATTTGTATATTCATGAGCTTTGAGTTGTCATGTTTTGTGTTTCTAATTTGTTTAATCATGCACATCATTCTTAGCTGGTTTAATTGAATTAATCATATTCAAGTCTTTTTATTATTAGAAAATCATGATAAATTGAATTAAAATAGTCTTTAATCTGATAGTCATGAAACACTATGTATAATACTTGGTGTGTATCATTCTGGTGGTCATCTGATCCAAAAAGCACAATTTCCAGGTGCTGGAACACATTATTATTATTATATTTTTTTTGAAACAGAAACTATATGCTAATACAAAGATAGTACAAACATCTGGAATTACGGCACTGGAACACATTATAGGCAAGCTGGAATGCGTTTTGGTGTACTACAGGCTGTTACATGTTAGCTGAAAGTGTAATGTGTTATGGCTAGATGGTCCCAGATTTGGATTGTTTGATCTTGGCCATTCATTCCATATTTGATCTAATATTGGTGCCACATCTTTGAACCACGTTTTTGACAAATTTAAACTGTAAAAATATCTTTTATTTCTGGTTTTGGATAAGAAACAATGAGAAAAAAACTGAAAAAGAAACTAGTGTGAGCAAGATCTAGAGTTCTCCAAGCCATTGATTCGATTGTTGTGTGTGATTTTCATTCTTGGGGAACATTTGCTGGTGTTTTACGCTGATTTGTGAAGATTATTTTGGGGCAATCTCGTATCTTAGGAAGTGCTTAAATTCGCCAACGGGTTCTGTTTCAAAGATTCAACTGGTTTGACACTAGTCTTGCTGAAGAGTTGTTGGTAGCAAATCTTTGCGTTAGATCTTTTTACTACATATTGTTTAATGTGTTTGATCTTGGTTTTTGTTGAGGATTTGAAGTATGGATTCTGAGCATTGAGCATACGTTGTGTGTCCTTTATTGATCCATCTGAGACACATTGTTTGCTTTTTTTTGGTTGTGTCTGTCAAATCTGATTGTGTGAATTAAACAAGCATAAAACGGAGTTCCACTTGTGATTATTTGAGGTTTTTTTACTGAGTTTTTGAGGTTCTTGAAACCATATTACATGCTGGTTTTTCTTAATTTCAGTTGGACATTTTAACCAACATTTGTGCACTTTTCAATTGAACACTATATGTCCAAAAGTTACAAGTTAGACAAAGTGTTCTGAAATTGAAAATCTAGCATGTTTCTCAATGATTTGGAAATGTAAATCTTGCTGACTAACTTGTTGGTTTTCTGATTTAAATGTGATTAATTCATATGCCTTATTTTGATTCATATTATTCATACAAACGAATTAAACTTGCGCGGTGTGTGTGTTTGCAAACTGAAAAGGTTTTTATGCAACTCAAAATCAGTTTTTTCTAGAGCACTGTGATGTTGAAAACTTGTTGAAAATTAACTGATTTTTCTGATCCTTGCGTGAGCATTTTGTGTGTTCAGACTTGAATTATTACTTGCAGACACCTAAATCAGTCTTTGCAGTACCCTCAATTTGTAATATAGTGATTAAATTTTCAGATTTGAAAAAGTTTGATTTTGAACATTTGTGCATAAAACTTAGATTTATAAGTATTTCAAAATAAAAGTTTTCAGCATCATTTCATAGTATTGTATAGCTTTAGGTTGGCTTTGTTGTAAGTTGCTTGTTTACCACTTGCAGTGCATAAGTTGGGACAAGTGTAATTGAACAATTGGTAGGGACTTCATGGTGTACATGATGTAGTCTCTAAGGGAATGTTTGTATTGTACTTAAAAAGACCTAATGGCTTGTACTTGACAGGTTATAAGGCTTTGCTTTAAAGTTTTGGTTGTACGAGGTTCATCCTTGTCCCCAAGAAAAGGGTAGGTTGGTCTTAGGCCCTTCCCTCAGTTAAGATGACCAGGTTAATAAAGCAGTTAGCTTGAAAATCCTTGCTGAGGAGGCTAGGTGGTGGAGGCAGGTTTGTGGGGTACTGAACCACTATAAATATCTGTGCATTCTCTATAATCTTCATTATCTCATTCTTTATTTTGGTTATTATACATTGTTATTATTGTATCGTATCATTTTTTGTCATGGAAGTCGGAATAGATAGTGTTGAAGAAGAAAAGGCAAAATTTTTAACAAATGGTTAAAATTGGGCATTACACTCAATTCACGCCCCTCTTTGGTGTCTTTAATTGAGGACTTGATGTTAAGCGAGACTGTTATATACTCTTTTCTTGTCGGATACATTTGGGATGAACAAGAGCCTTATCACTCTGAGAAGTCATTTTAATTCCAAAGAGTGTCTCAACTAGATCAGGATCCTTTTTATCATGGAGGACATTCGAAATTATGATGATCAATCTTGAATGTTGAACAAGTAGGGGGTCAAACTAGAATTTATTGTGCAAGGAGGAACATTTTTTGTCATTTGGGAAACATCTAGGTTTATTGGTGCTAATACCTTTGGTGTATTTTGCATATAAATTTTTCGTTTCCTCGAATGGCATGAAGAAGAGAAAGGAGAACAAAGAATGGAGAAAGTTTAACAAAGAACAGAGGACGAAGATGGAGCATAGGGGAGACTAGTGGGACAGAGGAGATAAAAAGGTAATTTTAGGAGGTTGTTAGATGAGACTTTAATGAAGGTGGGTGGAATATAGAAGCACAAAACTCGAAAGCTTATTCAATGAATGCAAGCCCTGGACCCATGGGAATCAGAAAGGGAAAAAGACAAACAAGGACAGAACAAAGGAAGAGAATAGAGGGAAGGGACAAGTGGCGGGATAGAGGGAGCCAAGACGAGGAATAAGGGCAACATTGATATGCCACACTAGATTCAAAAGGTTCCTTATACATCACGATGGATGAAAGCTGAAGCTAGAAACTAGAATTGGAACCTACAATATAACTTTGGACTACAAAGAAGCAATGGGGTTGAAGGAGAATATCAAGAGAAGCATGGAGGCTCTCCAAGATGGCTTGTTTGTGCTAAAGAGGGTGGGAAAAAATTTTGTGCCATTTGTGGAGTCCTACTCCAATAGTAGAGGCCATTTCATGAGAGTCACTAAGATTATTTAGTGAAGCAACCGGGCTATCTTCATTTCGGAGGAGGAACTTTCAAGTAGGTAAAGGAATTAATGGAATGCGCTGGACGCTATGATAATGGAAGTGAAACTAGTAGGCAAGGAAAAGGATACTCATGAGGAGGAAGAGTAGTTTGCAACAATATAGGAGTGGTCGAAAAAGGTGGAGAAAGAGGAAAAGAAAAGCATAAAGGAGAGGAGGAGGCAGGAAACCAGTGGGAGAAGGAAGCATGTGAAAGCTGCTTACTACAAGGAAAAAGGTGACTAATTAATAGTACTATGCGTAAGACATTCTATAATATGCAGATAGTTTAAAATTTATGATCCTAAAGTGTAAAACTTTTAGATGTGATTCGAGCATTAGGCTAATAAGGAAATTAAACACAACCAAAATACAACTTTTAGCTGTAGGATCTCATCAATAGCAAGGCTTGAACTAAATGAAGCCTTTAGCATTGAATTCAAGCATTATATGATTTGTCCATTTATTCTCATATCTATTCTGGTTGGTGTGTCTTTAACATTTAAATGTAAACATTTGTTTCTTTCATTCGTCCTTGTCAGACGCACATGTCACCTCAACTTTAATTTATCTGCATATAGATGGTTTGAACATTCTCAAAAATTTGGTGAACTTCCACAAATTATTGCCCTTTTTTCGACAATCAAAGTGAGAAGTGAAGGTAAAATCGAAGTTATAAAAATTTTCTAAAATAATTCAACAAAGTTCATGAAATTGACAATGATCTACATTTTTAATTTAAAAATGCAAAAAAATTGATTAAAATTCTATAAAATTAGATGAAATTCAGCATAGAAATTTTAAAAAAGTTATTTTGTCAATAAAAATTTAGAAGTACTAACAATTATGTATTATTTTCAACAACATCAACTAACATATTACAATATGTTCTAAAATTTTTACAAGTTAGCGAACTATAAATCATTTTACATGCTTTACCATGTAGATATGAGAAGAAACAAATAAATAAACAAAGTTGAACTAAGATAAAATTCTTAAAAATAAATTAAAGTGATCAAAGCTATTTTCTTTTAGTTTCACTCTCAAAACACAAGATTAGAAAAATACAAAATACACTTGAATAATAAATTAATAAAATAAGCTAGGTATGGTAGAATCTAAAGTAGCAAGCAAGAAATGAAAATTCAGCGAAAGATTTTAACAAAATTTGTGAAAATGTTGAAGACTTAGGCAAAATTCGTAAAAAATTTGAAGATTTTGGTGATTTGTGGTGAAATTCGTGGGATACACAAGTAAATAATATAAAATTCTAAGCATGTGCGATGAACTTTAAATATTGTTAATGGTAAAATACATATTTGAAACTATTGTTTGAATATTTTTATATGTAAGGTGTATTCATTTATATTTGTTTTCATCATTTTTAATAAAAATTATGCATTTTTTATCATTTACTTAAAATTTTTTGAACTTCTCTAAGTCAGAGAATTTTTACAAAAATTCTCTCGAATTTCTAGAACTCCTCATATTAATTTTGATTTTCTAAGGTCAAAGTTTGAGACAAAGTTGAATTTTTATTCGTTGTGCATATATTTATTTTTATTCGAACATAGTTGATCCAATATGTGATACATAGTTTGACATAAGGTCTATTATCTATATATAGTTTTTACATATATATGTGTATATGCAGTTCTACTGGACAAGTCTCTGGGAAGGTATTGGTCTATAGGGCACCTGGATACCATTTTGGAGATGTACATGTTCTAAAAGCAACATACGTGGAGAAACTAGAGAGCATTGTTGGTAATGGAAAATATGGCATTCTCTTCCCAGCTAAAGGTCCACGATCATTAGCAGATGAGCTTGCGGGTGGTGATTTTGATGGTGACATGTATTGGGTTTCCAGAAATCCTCAGGTAGACATAAATAGCACTATGTTTTACAATTATTAGCCTTTCCTTCAGTACATATTTGACTATATGTGTATTGTTGTTTGCATACTATTCCTAGTGCAGTTTTTTAGGAGTTTGGTTTACTTATGAGTTAGTTTTTTATTCATTTATTGTTTTTGTTCTTCATAATTGGGATAAGAAGGGCAACCTTTCTATGACTATCAAAGTTGCTTCTTTGTTGCCATGTGGTAACGTGCAAGGTTTGAAACTTTGATTGTCCTAGATTTCGATCATAGAAAATTTGAATCATTTTAAAGAAGTTTGAAAAGTTTTGGAGAATTTTCGTAAAATTCGCTTGCTTAGAGAAGTCAAAGGAATTTTTTATAAATTCTAAAATATGCATAATTATTATTAGATATGATAAAAAACTTAAAATAAACACTTTTGATATATAAAAGTTTAAATTTAATGATTTTAGACATGTTTTTATATTCATAATATGTAACACATCGCATAAAACTAGTCCTATTTGGTTGATGAATTTGAAATGATGACATTTGGTTTTAGCTCATTCTTTCATTGTTTTAAAATTTAATTTTGTGGTGTATTTTTTCTCAACCTATACGTTGCAAATTTGGCTTTTACCATGCTTAGCTCAACTTATTAGTTTGTTATTTTTATTTTTATTTTTTTAAAGAAATAAAAAACTTTATTAATATGACAAAGAGAGAAGGTACAACAAGAGAGGGAGACCCCCCAATCAAAATGACCACCTTCAATCATTAAACCCTTAATACAAAATGTTTTCCCACCTCCTCATCCATTCGAAAATGGTGTATCCTAAGGAAAAAGAACTATTGCTAATCCAGAATGAGGCCACTGACATAGATACCTCCCAAATCTAAGGTGGGGGACAGCTCTTTTCTTAAAAAATCCTAGCGTTTCTTTCCTTCCACTAACACCAAAGAACCGGTAAGCATACCACCACTCAATAAACACGCTTCTTAGGACTAATCTCTTCCCGGAAAGGGCAGACACTGAACGAAACGTCTCTGCTCGAGCTCCTCTAGTCTGATGCTGAAAGCACTCCTCCATTTAGACCAAATATAGCTTGTAAACAGACATCTTAGAAATAAATGGTCTAAAGATTTTTCATGCAAAAAACTTGACTTTAGAAGAGACTTGAGCCTTCCATATCTCTAGGCATACCAAAGAAGGAATAATTCTACTAGAGCTAGTCAAGACCGAGAAGAAAGATTTGCAAGAAAATTCCCTCGAGGAATCTTCTATCCAAACAATCTGGTCCTCCTTATCATCCAGAAAACAATATCTCAAAATCACTTGAAGAGCACTTTTCTCTTTTGCACTTCTGCCCCAAGCGAGGACCTCAAATGAAGATCCCACTGAACAACACCTGAATCTCCTCTTTGCCTTCTAAGGAAAGATACCTGACGATGATGACCATGTGAGAGAATATACAGTCTAGGAAAAAGAGCTGAAAAGGCATCAGTTCCCCACTTATTAGTTTGTTGTTTAGGATTTTTTTTTTTTGAGAGTTAACTAAAAAGTTTACTTTGGGAGCAATTCCAGCTTATTTTAAGCTTTTATCTTATTTCAACTTCATTTATTTATTTGCTTCTTTTCTTATCTTTGTTTTAAAGCATGTCAAATAATTTATAATTTGTTAGCTTGTTAAAACGCTAGAACTTATTGAACATTGTCAAATTATTTTGGAAAATTTTTGTAACTTCGATTTATATCAACTTCACACTTTGATGGTAAAAAAGGGCTATAATTTATGAAAGTTTTCAAAAATTTGGGACATTTTCATACTATGGGAATGGTTTTGTTGTGGAAACAAGCTTTTGTTATGCAAGTAGCATAAAATAGTGCCAACAATGGGACAATCCTTTCTGGTGCATCGTGCATTGGTGAGAGCTTTATGTGTTGTCAAGGTGCCGCCTAGGCATCCACGCCCCGTCAACGCCAAGGCCACCGCCTAGGCTTTGGAGGGGCTTCTCTATAAATTTTTAAACAATAGGAGGGCTTTTAATTAATTAATTATTTTTTTAATTTTAACCTAACTTTAATAACATCTTGCTCAAACCTCTTCAAGTCAAACGACTCGTACCATCTTCGACGATTGTCTCTGAGACTCTAGCAATCATCTCCGACACTCTGGCGAGCAACTCCGACGTCTTCTTTGGTGGTCGACTCCAGCGAGTCTCTCCATTTCACTGTGCATCTCTCTCTCTTTCTTCGACTCTCTCCCTTTCCTTCTCTCTCTTTTTGCATCTCTCCCTCTCTCTGTTTGCGTCCCTCCCTCTTTCTCTGCTTCCTTCCTCTCTATCTTGCTGCGTCTCTCTTCTCATTCTCTGCTCGTGTCTCTCTACTCACTACGTATCTACATCTTTCTTCTCTCTCTCTCTATCTACGTCTCTCTTCTGTCTCTCTTTCTGCGTCTCTCATTCTCTCTCTATGTATCTCCTCTCTCTCTACGTCTCTCCGAGAGAGAGAGAGAGAGAGCAATTAACTTTTCTTTTTGGAAGTTTATGAATACGAAGTATGTGAACTTATGATGTGCATGAGTTTATCGTATGCGAACTTATGATGATCATGAGTTTATTGTAATGTATTATCTAATATGTTATTATTTAGAATTTTATAATTTATATATCATTATTTAATTAAATGTAAGTTATAAATAAATAAAATTATAAATAAGTATTAAATAATTCTTTGGGAAAATGTATATATATATATATATATTGAGTGAGAGACCAATAAATAAATAAATAATTCTTCAAGGACCTTTAAAACAATTATTTTAAAGACCGCCTAGGCTCTACCTCGCCTTGTGAAGGTTTATTGTCTTAAACCGCTTTACCGCCTTGATAGCACTGGCTACATTGTCCTTTATAATTAGAATTGTGTGCTCTTCCTTATCCCTTTTGTTCCCTCATCATTTGATTTCAAGGTTTTGTTGGAACTCCATCATTGAGAAACTTGAGTTTGTAGAATTTTTATTTAGTGAACTATGTAGTTTACTTTTTCTTTTGCAATATCTTACAAAGAAGAAGAGAATGAATATGGTGAAGTATTTGAAGAAAAGCCAAGTTTTATTGCTTCTGTTTCATTTTGTACAAATTCAAGCTTGATATGTTCTCCTACTCAATGTCAGAATTAGAAGATGAGCGTGAACTAGGTAAAGACCACGTGGATGATTTCTTGGGCAATCATTTTTTGGGGGAACTGGTACAACTTTGTTAATTAGCATAAAGATATGGATTATTCAAGGATTTTTAGTTCCATATAGGAGATGCTTTCCAAAAATTTAAAAGTAGAGTGAGTCGAAATTGCCACTATATGACAAAGCATAGAATAATGTCCAGATGATGCAGGAGGAGCTCATCGAAAAAGACTAGGTCGCAAATGGAAACATAGCGATTGATGGTGATCGAGAGTAGTTTTGTAACGACCAAGGAGGATATCAGAGTCACATGGACTTGCTGAGAGAAAGGAGAGGACAGTCAAAAAGTGGCTCAACGAGTAGGGTAGGATGCTGTCAGACAATTAGGTGGCGTAGGTTTGGCGCGAGCAGATGGACATATAGTGATCTTTGTAGAAGTTGCAACTATAGAGGAAAGCCGAATTGCAATAGAGGGCATTGGTGGAAAGCTTGAAAAGGAAGGACCAATTATGAGGACGAAAGGGGAGGTGTAGAATGTTCATGCTAAAGGACTACAGACTCAAACCTAGTATCATACCTGAGAAGCCTATAAAGATGCAATGTTTCAAGGGGTTACTTTCAAGAGAGAGGGACAAACTGACATTATTCCCATTAGGTGTATAAATGGAGATCCAAGCTAGGAGCACCTGTTGAAAGAACCTTGCATGATACAAATATAGGGAAGATGGAGTCTCCTATCCGAGATAGGGGAGGGCAAAGATTGACAGTGCTGGGTGGTGATGGCATAAGTAAAGCTAATGGTGACTCAGATGATGAGAAGACAGTAGAAGCTTGTTAGGCCGATTCTTCGAGTTATTGCTGTAATACATATGATGACCAAAACCTTTTTGAAGATGACGAGAAGGATGATGGTGCATGTTCTCATAGAGAGTTTTGGACAGCTCAAGAAGGAGATCAGTTTGACGCAAGGGAAGGTTTCCTTTTTCTTTGCGGGATACATCTTCCTCTTTTGAGCCTGACTCTAACACATCGAATAAAATGAGATGCCCGCCTGTTTTTGTTGTGAATCAAGAAAGCTATCAACAATAGCAAATGGGGGAGCTTGGTAAGATAGTAGATACTATTAGTAAGGAAGAGGTGGAAACCTTTCTAGCTAAGTTCAATATTCTGCTAACCAAGCTAGAAAGAGAGAAGACGAAGGATGGGGAAAGGGTAGGAGACGAAGAGCTTGCGGTTTTTTGCTAGGCTGTGGGAGGTGCAGATGTCCATGAAGATATTGTCTTGGAATATTAGAGGGTGTGGGTCTAAGGATAAGAGGAGAATGATCAAACGGGTTGTTGGAACATACAATCCAAATATTATCATTCTTTAGGAGGTGAAGAGGAATCTGATGAGTAGGGAGTTGATATGTTCATTGTGGCAATCCAGATTCAAAGATTGGGTCTATTTGTCGGCTCTAGGGTCAATGAGCGGTTTTTTTTTGTGGCATGGGAGTTTAGAAGTTGCTCATTAATTGAAGAAATCATGGGACAGTTTATAGTTTCAATCAAAGTCAGGCAGATGGATGGAGCAGAGTGGTGGCTCTTGGGGGTTTACGGGCTAAGTGGAAGGCATGGGCGAGATTATTTTTGGAATAAGGGCTTTAAGTGTGCTTTGTGGTGATTAGTGTTGTGTGGGGGGTGATTTTAGCATGGTCCGTTATATGTTGGAAAGAAAACATTGCCAAAGCATGAGGGATTTTGATTATGTGATTAGAGAATTGATTCGTCATGATCCTCCCTTCTTAATGACACGTTCACTTGGTCAAATTTTCGGAGAGACCCTATTTGTTGTAGTTTGGACATATTTTTATCTAGTGACGAGTGGGCTAATCTTTTTTTGTACTCGAGGGAAGAAGTAGGGGGTTGAGTGGTCTCAGATCATTGGCCAATTTTCTTGAGCACTTTAAAACCAGTGAGGGGCTCAAGTCCAAAGCATTTTGATGGCAAATTGGCTTTCCTTCCGAATTTCAAGAGTAAAATAGAAGTTTGGTGGAAGTCCATCACTGGGGAGGGCTGAGAGGATTTCGATTTATGCAGAAGCTTAAGGGTGTGAAGGAGGAAATTTATTTGTGGGGACTTATGTCTTTGGAGAGGGAGGAGATGAGACGGACAAAGCTAGAGCGTGATATCGGAATTCTAGATGGCATGGAGGGGAGTAGTCAATGGGATAAGGAGAAGAGGAAGAAATGTTGGAAGCTAAAAGGGTTGCTGTGGAAGTAGAGCAGGGAGATGGATTGCATCCACTGGTTAAAGGAAGGAAATGGTAATTCAAAATTTCTTCATAGAATTTTGAGTGGTAGAAAGGTATTGAATAATCTTTCTCAGCTAGAAGGGGAGAATGGGGAAGTGATAGAGGAGGAAGAAAAAATTGTGCACCACATAATTGGACATTTCTCTGAGGTTTTTGGGCAAAAGATCTAATCAGATTTGCGGCTTGGATGGAATTTAGTGGAACTTGATTGACAAGGAAGAGGACAAGAGCATGGAGGTAACATTTTTAGCGGATGAAGTTAGAGAGGCAATGTTTGAGTGTGACAACTGTAAGGCTTCGGGGTTGGATGGTTTTGCTATGTTATTTTATGAGAAAAGTTGGGACATTTTGAAGGCTAACCTAATGAAGGTTATGGAGGAATTCTATCATTTAGGATAAGTGAACACGTGTACTAACAAGACCTATATACGTCTTATCTCGAAGAAAAATGTAGTGAGGAAGGTCAAGGATTTGCGGCCTATCAGTCTCACGATGAGCCTATACAAAATCATTGCCAAGGTCTTGGCTAATAGGATTAAGGAAATCTTGAGAAGCACAATTTCAGTGAATCGGTTGGCTTTCGCCAAAGGGAGGAATATTACGGATGCAGATCTACTGGCAAATGAGCTTGTTGAAGAGTACAGGGCGAGAAAGAAGGGAGGTGTGGTTGTCAAGGTTGATATTGAGAAGGTTTATGACATGGTTGATTGGATGTTCCTGGATTTTGTGTTAAGAAAAGAAAGGCTTTAGCGATCAGTGGAGGAAATGGATTCAAGGTTGATTGAAATCTGTTACATATTCTATCTTCATTAATGGAAGACCGATGGGTAAAATTGAAGCTTTTAGGGGTTTGAGGCAAGGGGATCCTCTATCCCCTTTTCTGTTCACTCTGGTGATTGATGTGTTGGGGCATTTGGTTGACAAAGGCCAGGAGATGAATGGGATTTGGGGATTTGTAGTTGGTTAGGACCTTGCCTAAGTTATGCACTTACAGCTTGTAGACGGTACTCTTCTTCTTTTGGATGGAGCAGTCGATAATGTGGAGAATGCCCTAAGAATGGTTTAATGCTTCCACTGGGCTTCAAGAATGTGCCTCAATTTCTCTTAGACTTGCTTAGTCGGTATTGCTCTGGAGGAGGAGAGAATGCAACAGATGGCAGTTAGGATTGGTTGTGCTTTGGGAAAATGACCCTTGAAGTATTTAGGTATGCCCCTAGGAGGTAACCCGAGATTGTAAGGATTTTGTGAGCCGGTTGTCTCTAAAGCAACTAAGAGACTCGACAGCTAGAAGAAAATATCTCTCTAAAGGTGGTCGTCTCACTTTGATCACAGCGGTGTTGGACACCTTACCGACTTACTTCTTGTTAGTTTTCAAAATCCATAAAGGCGAAGCTTCCAAGATAGAGATATTGATGAGAAATTTCTTGTAGAAAGGTGGGAAAGACGGTCATAGATCATATATACTGGAGTGAGCAAGGTTCAATTAAGGAACAAGTGCAGGGGTCTAGGTACTGACCACATTGTGAATAGAAACAAGGTCTTAGTGGAGAAATGACTTTGGAGATTTCTTAGAGAGCAGGATCAATTGTGGAATCGAGTGATTAAAAGCATTCATGATAAGGATATCAACTGAAGGGATGCATGTATCAAGAGAAGTTCAACCTTGAGAAATCAGTGGAAGTTCATATATTCTTTATTTCATTGTTATTTGCCATTTACTTGGCTGCAAGTAGGAAACGATGAAGATATTCGATTTTGGGGATGTTTGGTGGGGGACTGACGCTTTTCCCGAATTGTGCCCTAGGCTTTATAGCAATTCTAGAGATCACCATCGACCAGTCTTTTTCTTCAAAAGCCAGATTGATGGTTTAGGTTCTTTTCAGTGGGATCTCCATCTGAGGCCTTCCTAAAGAAGGTGGAGTGAAGAGCATTTGCCCTCCTAGTGTTTTTGAGGGACTGTGTGCTGCAGGATAGAGAAAGATCATGTAATGTGGTTTAAGGAGCCTTTTAGGGAATTCTCTTATAAATCCTTATTCTCAGTATTATCTGACATTAGTAGGGTTAGTCCGGAGTTTCTGTGCAAAGCAATATGGAAAGCCCCAGTCTTCTCTAAAGTCAAGGTTCTGGCGTAAGAGGTAGCCCACGAGAAGGTTAATGCGAGTGATGTGGTTTAAAAGCGCTACCCTGCGTGCTATCTTTCTCCTTCGTGTTGTTTTCTTTACAAGCTGAATGGTGAATCAGTAAATCATCTGTTCCTTAGGTGTCCGTTCTCCGATTATGTTTGAGACGGGTGGAGAAATTATTTTTGTATTTCTTTAGAGGTGAGCGAGTTGGATATAACTTTCTCAGTGTGCCCATTTTAGGAGGAGTTGTGTTCGAAGAGGCAAGCTTATTGGATTGTGATCTGTCTGATTGTGATTTGGTATTTGTGGAAGGAGCAAAATGCTAGGATCTTTGAGGAAAAGAGGCTTTCCCCTTGTCAGATTTGATAAGAATCCCGACGCTTGCTTTCTTTTGGATTAGCAATAGCTCCTTTTCTTTGGGTAACTTCATTTCATAATGGCTCTGGGGATGGGGAAATATTTTGTAATTGTTTCAAGTTTTGGGTTGGTCTTGGATGTGATCTCCTCTTTGTTATTGTAGTCTTTTTCTCGTATCAATAAAATACCCGTTTCTTTTAAAAAATATATATATTCTCCTACTCCCTTCTCTACTAACAGTTTTGCTATATTTTTGACGCATAGTCTTTATTTTTATTTTCATGATAAGATATTTTATTCATCTTAAATTTTCAGAATTGCTTGTTTTTGCTGGTTTTCTTTAAATATTTATAGTATTTCTTGTTTTAAATTTCACCTATCCCATTTTGAAGCTGGTAATCTTTGAATGTGTACAAATGTTTATTTGTTAACAGGGATAAGCCCATTTTGTGCATCAGACCATTAAAAAAAGAATAGCAGGGTGGAAAGGGAGCTTTCTTTCTAAGGGAGGCAGAATTCTCCTTCTAAAAGCGGTTCTTGAAGCCATACCAACCTATTATTTATCTATTTTTAAGATCCCAAAGAAAATTGCAGACATCATTGAGAGGAACATGAGGGATTTTCTGTGGAAA
>JAJIYU010008983.1:0-17481 GCA_030144865.1 Tinospora cordifolia | reverse complement strand
AATTTTATTTAATTAATTGAGTTTGTGAATTTCAGTTATTTCTTATACTATTGCCTTATTAAATTCTTAATTTTAAGTTATGTGCGGTTAAATACGATCAAGGCATGAAATTACTGAAATAGAAAGTCAAGTGTGCGTCGCTTATAATGTAACACCGGCCCGGCCCGCCGTTTGGTTTAGTCCACTGTCAAGAAAAATGGTGGATGCGTCCAATGCTTAATGATACGGGGGTTGGGGTGTTACAATTACCGAAGATTTATCCAAGACTTCTCCAAGTTAGCTGGACCTATGACTAAGCTAACCAAAAAAAGAGAGAAGTTCGTTTAGGATGAGAAGTATGAGAAATCATTCCAGCAATTGAAGAAGAGGTGAACTTCAGCTCACATATTGGTCACTCCTACCCATGCGATGAGATACATTCTATACATAGATGCTTCGTAGAATGGATTGGGTGTTATTTTGATGCAACAGGGGAAATTCATTACTTACGCCTCTTGACAGCTAAAAATTCATGAGCAGAATTACCCTACGCATGACTTGGAACTAGCTACTATCATGTTTGCCTTAAAGACTTGGAGGCACTACTTATATGGAGAGGGATTCGACCTATTTTCAGACCATAAAATCTTGAAGTATATATATACTCAGAAGGAGTTGAATTTGAGACAGTGAAGATGGATGGAGTTTCTAAAAGACTATGACTTCCAACTTCACTATCATCTTGGAAAGGCTAATGTCATAGCCAATGCCCTTAGCAGAAATTTCTATAAAAGGAATGAAGAAAAGGGCAAATGTATCAGCTAATCAGTGACTACAATTTGAGTGCAACTTCAGATGGGAAGCTATAACAACCCACCACCACCGCCAACGGGACCTACACCCACGTCATGGCTCGTCATGGCATTGTTACTCACAAGGTATTGTCCCCGCCCCTAGGGGTTTTGTTTCACCTCCGTGAGATTCGAACCTTGATTCTAGGGGTCAAATACAAAGTTTTGCGAACTCCCACTACCACGAAGAGTTCAAGGAGATCTTCTATGACAAGTTCTTCCCAAAGGCTACCCTAAGAAAGCTACAAGAAGACTCAAAGCCCTTGGGCGTACCAACTTAGTCAAAACCATACTATTTACTAGAAATACCTTACAAAATGATGCACAAGTGAATGTGCATAAATTTTGAGGACAAAATTCTTTTAAAGAAGATAGGTTGTAATACCTCATAATTTTGTCAAATAATTAAAAATAAATAAGTTTAATGAAATTAGTTAAGTGAATTAATTTTGAAGATTTTAAGAAATTTTTGGGTGCAAATTATCGGTTGACAAATAAAAAATAATATGTTATGGAAATATAATAAAATAAGAATTTTAGTGCAAAAATCGTACATATTTCGATATAGAAAAATTACCTAAAAATGAAAAATAAGATGAAATATATGAAATATTGAGGTATAGAAATATATAAGAGAAATAAAAATAAGAAACCTTATTAAAAAGCTTATTATATATTAATTTCAAGAAAATTGGTTAATTCACATAGCCACACAAGAAATAGAAAGTTGGCAAAAAAAATAACAATAGGTATAAAATAAAATAAGCAAATAAAGCCTTAATTTGATATTTAAATAAAAATGTCAAATAAGTAGAGTAAATTATAAAAAATGACATTTAAGTAGGTCTCTAAAAAAAATTTAAGGAATTACTTTCATTTCTTAAAAAAAAAAAGTATTTAATACAAAATCTGGGCATAATTTTAATTTGTAGCCTAATTGAAATAAAATAAAATAAACATAATAGTGTAAAAATATAAGATGAAAATAAGAAATTTTATTTTAAGGTTTATTATATAAGGTTTATTAAATTTATTAGAGAAAGATTAGTAAGATTATTTAGTACATTAAATAATTAATAAATTTATTTTATAAATTAAACAATACTATTGAATGCAAGAAAATTAGTAAGTTTATTTAACACATCAAATAATCAGTAAGTATAATTCATATAATAAAATATATTATGTGCAAACTTGGGCGTAATTTATTGTGTAGCTTAATTGAAATATATATATATAATAGAAATGAAAAGTTTATTAATCAAATTAATTAATAAATCCTTATTAGCAAGTTATATATTTATGGGTTACAAAAGTAAAAGTGAGAAATATTATTAATCAGTTATTTAAATAAATTATCTAATTAGCGAGTTGATTTGGATTTAATACATCAAAAAAAGGAAACAAAAAATATAGAATTTACAATTTAATTGTACAATTGAAATAGAATAGAAATATAAATTAGAGATTCAAAAAATTTTAGAAAATTTAGATAATATAAATAATTAAAAAAATTAGGAAATCTCAAAATAAAAATATAGAAGTATTAACAAGTTTATATTATATAGATATAGGTTGAAAAAAAATTAGCAATATATGAATTGCAAAAATTAGCAATTAAATATGTATATAGATATCGTTTATATTAGTAAAATATAGTGAGCAAAAAAAATAAAACAAAATATGGGCACACAGCCCGAAATATATATATATATATATAGATTGCTTTCAGAAAAAAATAAAAATAAATGTGGCACACTGAACGAAAAGAAAAGAAAAAATAAAAATGAAATGAAATAAAAATTTGGTGGCACACCACCCAAAAAGAAAACCAAAATTTTAAAAAAAATCAAGAGAAAATTGATCTTGATCTTGATCAAGCCAAAATAATAATAATAATAATAATAATAATATAATAAACTCTAAATACTTGATCTTGCTAATTTATATGCAAGAAAAAATTAGAAAGTTGTCTTTGGACTTGCCACCCAAAGTTACCAATTTTCACTCTGTCAAACGCTATATATAGGAGCTTTGTGCTCACAATCCTTTCATCCCAGCAAAAACTGATACATCCTTCTTGTTCTCTCTCTCTCTCTCCCTCTGCCTCTCTCTTGGCATTCTCTTTCTCATTGGCGCTATTCTAAACAACAATTGGGGTAGAAGTAACGGAGTACTGCAGAAATTTTGTAACAGTTGGAGTTGAAGTAACGAAGTGCTACTGGATATTTTTTAACTGATTTGTTTAACAAAGATGGAAGTGATTTCTCTAACACCCCTTTTTCTTATTCAAATTACTAGCATATTCATTGTTTGTTTGGCTTTTGAAATCAAAATAATTTCAGTTCTAGTATTCTAAAATATATTTCAGTTTCAAATTTGATCCTTGTTCGAATTTATGCATTCATAATATCCATGCCATGTTTAGTATCATGCTTAGGCTTTATTTCAAAGAATGATGCATGATTATGGTTGTATCATGATTTGATTTTCAGATTGTTCATATTCTAAATTTTATTGATCTTAGTTTCATATTCTAAAATTTAATTGATGATTCAAGATTTAACAAAAGAACATGGTGAAAATAACCACGTACCATCATAGCAAACATGTGGGTTGCTATGAATATTCTTTTCATATGATTAGTTCATATGGTTTTAAGACCAAAGTACTTGGTTTGTGGGTAAGTTCCCTTGAAGTCCAAAAGTCTAATGAAATTATCTAAGAAAGCTATATTTCACTCTAAGAAAGTACTTTGTTAAGAACATCAAGGGCTTAAAAACTTTTTTGGTTTAAAGTCTCAACTTTAAACAAATGGATGCTTGATACGCCTAATGTATACAAGTGTTTGAAATATGAATATGTTATTGGTTTGAATTTGAAAATGGTTGTTTAAAAAAGATCCACTGAGTTTTATGCTCACCCCTTCCTTTTTTTCAAGAAATTAAATTATGAAGACCATGGGGTTTGGATAGTTTCTATTTTAGGAAGTTTTCATTTTTTTTTAAGTTTCCTTTTAATGTAAGGGCATGTTGCCTAATTTTAAATAAGTCTTCCGCTGAAATTTTATTTTATTTTGGAGGTTATGAATTTCTTTTGATCAACAATATAATAGTTTACTTTTACATTAGAAAGTTATGTATTTTCCTTTTTATGAATAAAAAAGTTAAATTTTTCTTTATCTTTAATTGCCTTGATTTTATTAAGTGAAAATTTGTATTCTTGAATTTACTCTAAGGCATGAGGTATTATAAAATAGAACTTCAAGTATGTGTCACTTGTAAAGTAATACCGGCCCGACCTGCCAGTTGGTTAAGTCCACTATCAAGAGAATGGTGGTTATGTCCAATACTCAAAGAATGTGGGGAGGTTGCGGTGTTACAAGTGAAGGGAATGGTGGTTATGTCCAATACTCAAAGAATGTGGGGGGTTGGGGTGTTACAGAAGCAGTCATACCTATGTACATTGGTTTGCCAACCAGACCTGCTACGACAAATTAGAAATGAGTAGAAACATGACAAATGGATTGTGGACCTGATAGAAGGTGTCAAGAAAGGCAAACACACCAATTTCAGAATCGATGCCGAAGGTACCATGAGACTTGGAGACAGAGTCTGTGTACTAGGGAGTGAGCAGAGTAGAAGGACCATACTACATGAAGTTCATCAAACCAAGTACATGATGCATCCTAGAGGTGATAAGATGTACCAAAACCTCAAGAAAACTTACTGGTGGAAAGGTATGAAGAGAGACATAGCCAAGTATATCTCAAAATGTCTGACTTGTCAACAAGTTAAAGCTGAACATAGGAAACCCTCAAGGATGTTGCACCTACTTCTAATCCTAGAATGAAAGTGAGATAATATTGCAATGGATTTCGTGGGCGGTCTACCCAAAAATCAGAATGGTGAAGATATAGTATGGGCGATTGTAGATCAGCTGATGAAGGTAGCTCACTTCCTACCCATCCGATCTACAAAGACAGTTGGAAAATTGGGAGAATCGTATGTCAAGGAAATAGTGAGGCTACATAGTATACCCAGGACCATAGTGTCAAACAGAGATTCTAAATTCACATCTCAGTTCTGGTAAAGCCAACAGAAAGAGTTAGGCAGTGGACTCACCATGAGCAATGCCTTCCACCCTCAGACAGATGGCCAGTCTAAGAGAGTGATACAAATCCTAGAAGATATGTTAAGAGTACATGTCCATGACTTCAAGGGTAATTGGAGCAATGTAACACCCCAACCCCCAAGAAACAAGTTTTATACTCAACCCCAGGGTGGGTTAGGTCCTATTTACATTTACGAGTACACAACTTGCATCTCAATTCATTTATTCAAACAATTATTGACAACGTTCATGGATACATCACAATGTATTAAATTTCAATTCAATAAGGCTATGCAATTAAATAAAGGAATACTTAAAACTCTTTATTTATTCAAATAAAATAAAGAACGTTACATTCTTAAAACAAAACTTGAGTACATAACTCTTAAAACTCAAATAAAATTTAGTGGAAGTCTTTATTCAAAATTTGGGCAATATACCCTTACGTAGAAACTTTCTAAAAATAGGCTTTCGAAAATCCATAATCTTCACGGATCATTCAATTTCATGAAAATAAAAGGAATGGGGTGAGCACATAGCCCAGTGGATCATTTATTAAACAACTAACTTACTATTTCAAATCAACCATATATCCAATTTTACACACTTTCAAACATTAAGCGATTCATACATCAATTTGGTTCAAGTTGATATAATGACTAAAAGGAGTTCTACTCCATTGATGTTCTTAATTTAGATATCCCTCTTTAGGGTGGAAAGACATTCTTTGTCACTTTCCATTTGATGCCACATACTAATTACCTCTTAGTTGTGCCCCGCAACCACACACTCCAAGCATGTGTTAAGAACACCCATAGCACCCATATAGGTCACTATGACAATACGTGGTTCTTATCTTCACTTTCCTATGTTTAAGATCACATAATCATAAAAGAAATTCAGAATATAAATTTTAAAATTTTAAATAACCAAGAAAGCATGAAAACATCATATATCATGCTTGAAACATTGAGTTAAATTCTAAACATGAAATTCTAAGCATGGCATGCTCTCATGAGTTATTAAAACATAAAAATATGTTAAACTGAAATTAAAATATGATTACACATGCTGAAACTAAAATAAATCATGCTAAAAATTAGAATTTAAACAAGCATGAACATGCTAGAAATTTAAAATAGCAAAGTAGAGGTTTAAAAAATTCCCTCTACTTTAATCTGAGTTTCTTGTTGCATCCGGCAGAGGTTCCCCTTATCTACCACTTTCTGAACTTCAAGAACTTTTAACCACCAACAAAAACCACTTCAACAACTCTCTAAAATACTGAAATAAGAACTTCTCACACAAGAGAGAAAAGAGAAGTGAGAAGAGGTGCCAAGAAGAGGGCAAGAACAAGCAAAGAGGGAAGTGTCAACTCTTTGCTTTAGGATGAGATGAATGTGAGCAAGAGGGGGTTTATATAAATGTTCTTAAGCACCATGGGGACGATTTGGACATCACACATACAATGAGGACGTTTTACATTGACTTGGGCAAGTGAATCTCATGGTTTGGGCAAGTGGGACCACCAATATTTCCAATCTAAGTGTGAGCACCATATATGAGTCTTATTTAGTTTCCTAACTATGTGTGAACACAAAATAAGTTTAGATTATATTGTATTCTCTCTTGGACGTCCCCTATCAGTAGGGAAACATTCTAATATGTTTTGATTCATGAAATCAAATAAGTTTCTAATATGGGCACACAAAAACAAAGCTTTGGAATGTTTCTTATTTCCCTTGGATTCGCTCCACATGTGAGCATGAGGTAAGTTTCTATTTTTTTTATTTTTCCTAGGTGAAGGAATCTTTTTATATCTCTTTAAATCAGCCACTCTCCACTAAACTCCTATCTTGGGTTTGACACATGTGTGCCCAGACACACACTTATGAAACATTTTGTATGTGACTTTGGTATACATAATCATTTATTCTATCACATGGAATCATTCTTCATGGTTTCTATAGGTGTGGGCATACTTGATCATTTACATGGAACATGGGATCATTCTTCATGGTTTCAAATAATGGAAACGTCCTATTGAGGTTGAGTTGGGTGAGGGTGTACATGATCATGTTGTTCCACCCATGTGACTTGCACATGTTTAGGGGTAGCCATACATTCATGGGTCCACAAAAATTTAATAAAAATTAACATGTATTTATTTACAAGAAATTATGATTTATAACCTGTAGTTTTGGAATCACATAAAAAAGTTAAGAATTTCAATATATGGTTTGGCCAAATTAGTTTTCATTTATTTTCCTTATTTAGAACCCATTGAAGGCACTATGAAATGAAAATTCAAATCTTGGCCAATTGTCCTAATCTTTGGATATGTTGCTTATTTTGTTATTTCATGTCATCTTGTTTCATTTTGGGTCATTTCGATTCCTCGAAGTACCCTAAATGCCAATTTTTTCTAATGTGAACCCCCTAGAGGGCGTTTAGCAAATGAAAACCCTAATCTCGACCAATTGTTCTGATTTTTGGATATGTTGTCCAATTAGTTGGTTCATGTCACCTTACTTCAGTTTAGATTGTTTTGGGTCCCTACGGGTCACTAAATGAAACTTTCGGAACTTGCCAAATTTAGCCCTGAAATGAGCCCGATTTCATTTTGCACCCAATTTCACTAAATTGATCTTGAATTTCATTTAATTAAATACAAAGTTTTTAGGGTATTACAAGCAAATATCTGCACTTAGTAGAATTTGCTTACAACAACAATTACCAGGCGAGCAACAAAATGGCTCCATACGAAGCTCTCTATGGCAAACCCTGTAGATCTCCATCTTGCTGGGCATACTTTGAGGACATGTACTTATAAGACCAAATCTAGTACAAGAGATGAATGAATAGGTGAAATAGAACCAAAAGAGGCTAAAAATAGCTCAGAGAAAATAAAAGAGTTATGCAGATAAAAGGAGAAGGCCTCTAGAGTTCCGAGAGGGTGATAATGTATTTTTGAGAATCAACCCTTAGAAGGGGATTAAACATTTTGAGATCAAAGGGAAACTATCACCAAAGTTCATCGGTCCATTCAAAACACTTAATGGATTGGTGAGTATGCCTATGAGCTAGACCTACCAAATAGAATGTCATTGATCCACAATGTGTTTCATGTATCGATGTTGCGAAAGTATGAGCTTGACCCCTCTCACATCGTACATTGGGAGGAAGTCAATCTCCAAGACAATGCCACTTACAAAAACCAACCATCAGAATATTGGATCATAAAATGTAGAGTCTCAGAACCAAGGACATCCCTCTAGTCAAGGTTATGTGGAGGCACCACGATCTGGAAGAGACTACATGGGAGTTAGAGAGTGAAATGCAGAAGAAGTACCCAGCCTATTCGCCAAGAGTAGCTAACTGAAGGACATCGTATAGGTATGTGATCACTCTTTAATTTCAAGGATGAAATTCTTTTAAGGGGGATAGTATTGTAATACCCTAAAGAATAAAATTGCCAAAAAAAAGGAGAGAGGAACACATGACCGCGGTTCCCAAATTAGGACAACGGTCCTACGTCATATTTTCATAAAACAAAGGGTCTGCATGAGTACTGAGGTCTTGGGTCAAGGTACTGCGGTCCTACGACAAATAATTTGTAAATTTTGGCAAAGACATGGTATCGCAATTCTAGTATGCAGTCCTGCGATTAGGAATAGTGCTAAGACTACGGTCTTGGGACCAATGACTGTGGTACTTCGATTGAAAATCAGAATAAAAGGTGGAGCACTGAGACGTGTATATATGAAGTGAGCAACCCTAATCACTTCATTCATTCATCAGTTCGCTCACCATGCTTGTAGTTTACTCACCATGCTTGTAGTTTGCTCACTATGCTCGTGAAGAAAACCTTAGCCGCCGACTACCAAGTTCTTCCTCCTCCCATGCGAATCTTCAGTCTGATTTTGATAATAGTCTAGTGAGCTTTGAGAGAGAAAGAAAAGCACGAATGGCCAAGAGTTCAAACTGCAACGAATCTCTGAACAGTAAGACCAAGGATCACTAAAAACATTCTCGACATCTACCATCTACTGGAGGCAAGCCTTAAGAAGAAAGTAACAAAACTAGGTATAAACTCTTCAGCCCTTTCAAATACTTGCTTCAAATCTTAAGTTCAATGTATAGGAATCTCATACGCGAAATCATATACGCGAAAGAAAATGGAAAAAATGCACAAAGCGAAATAGTCTCGCGATACCGTGGTAACGCTGGGAGTACCATGGTAACACAATGAACTTTCCATTTTTTCGAGTCTTTCATGCACAAAACCTTGACCACCACATACCGCCCCTATACCACGGTATTGAGAGGTTACTTGACACCATATAGTAGTTATTTTGCATACAACACACCCATTTGAAATAAAAACTATTATGTTATGAATCTGAAATATTTGGAAAATAACATATACTGAGGATGGCAAATAAACCTTAAAGGCTGAGGACTCAAGGGGATTTGCACACAGAAACGAAGAGTAAAGGGAACAGAACAAAGAATCAGGTGGAGATGACTATCCACTCTCTCTAATATTATTTTAGTCTCAAATATGATGCAAGACTATATGTTTACGATTTTGTGATCTTAAAAGCATGCTAGGAATATAATGGTACTTCGTTATATGATTGCCTTCCCATGGTACTATGATAGCATGCCATGTGATTTTTTTATCCAATACTATCTCAAGAATATGCCATTGATGATGATTATTGAATAGCACGATTCCATGTGACTTGATGCATGAGAATTTATTAGCATGTCTTTTGTATACATGAGCTATGATAGTGATACTAATATGCATGCTTGTGGTCACTAACTAAAGATAATTGAGAGTCTAACCACGTACTGAGGTAATGATACAGATATTGTGATAGTAGTCTGATATCATCATGGGTATTTCCCCACCTTAGGCGGGTGTCTATGCTACTGTGACAGTAGTTGAGATGGGATTGAGGATCGAGTGAGACTTCACTTCTAAAGTTGTGCCATGATGAGAAATTGGCCCTCAAGGTGTACTTACAAGAGTTTAGACATAGGGAATACCGAGGAGATTCCTTTCGATCTTAATGTTAACTTAAGCAATTGAAGTGTTTTGAAACGCCTAATTATTTATAAGTGTTTGTATGTGTTATGTTTCTGACTTTGATAATATTCAAGATGTGTTGTATATGATCCACTAGGCTCTTGAGCTCACCCCCACTAATCTCTTTTCAGGTAACCTTTGAAGACATGTGTGTTGATAAGTGGTGGAGATAAATTTTGCAATATTGGTACCCCTCACTAATGAGGATGAGTAGGAGTTAGTAGATCATTATAAGACCCCAAAAAATTTGTACAAAATTCGATTAAATGAAATAAATAAATATTGATCCTTGAAAATTTTATGAAATTTTTTGCATACAAAATTGTGTATATTTTAAATTATAACCAAAATGAGAAATAAAATTAATTGAGGAAAGCTTATAGAAATTTTAGTGTACAAATAAATATATAGAACGGTTGGGTATTTAAATAAAAATATCAAATCAAAAGAGCTATCAAATATTATAATATAATTTAATATTTAACTAGAAATATAAAATAAGTAGAATAATTAAATGATATATATGAATTACAAAAATTTGTAAGTTTTGTTCAAAAACATTAGATAAATAGATAAAGAAAAATTAATTCCCTATAATTATATGAAAATTGAGGTAAAATTGTGTTGAGGCCTAAATGATAAATGAGAATTTCATTCAAATTATGGAATTAGCAAGTCTCATTTGATCAAAAACTAAATTAGAAACATGGCATGAGCATGTATGCATAAGAAACCAAATTAGAAAGGTTTCTAAAATGAAATCAAATCAAAAGAATGTATTAGTAACTTCTAAAATAATTGCTTACTAATATATGTGCTTGGCAAACAAGTAAAATAGAGAATTAGAAATATTTCTAAAATGAAATCAACTCAAAAGAATGTACTAGCAACTTGTAAAATAATTACTTACTAATATATGTGCTTAGGAAGTAAGTAAAATAGATAATTAGAAAGTTTTCTAAAATGAAATCAACTCAAAAGAATATATTAGCAACTTCTAAAATAATTGCTTATATATATATATATATGCTTATGAAACAAGTAAAATAGAGAATTAGAAATTTTTCTAAAATGAAATCAACCCAAAAAAAAATGTATTAGCAACTTCTAAAACCTTTACTTACTAATTCTTATGCATAGGAAACAAATAAAATGGAAAGGAAAAGAGTTTTAGAAAGGTTTATACAATGAAGACATCCCAAACTTGTCAATTCATGTCCATTAGAACTCTATATAAACTCAAGCATAAGCACCATTCTCTTCATCCCAAAGCAAGAGCTAATAAGATCTCTCTTGCTTTCTCTAGCCTCTTTCTTGGCACCTCTTTTCAATTCTTAAGAGTTCTTGAGAGCTCTTAAGTGTGAAGTTTTTAGTTCTTGAGTGTTCTTGAGATTCTAGACATCTTAGAGGATGGAAGTGCTATTGAAATTTTGATTTGATTTGTGCAACTAAGATTTCAAAACAAGGTGGAAGTGATTTCAAAAACCTGCTCTTTACTAGTTTGGATTAATATCATGTTCATGCATGTTTTTAAATTTGTTTATCATACATATTTCAATTTCAGTCCATTCACATTATTTAATTTTCAGTTTGATACATATGTCATGTTTAAGCATTCATAAAACCATGTCATGCTTAGTTTCCCATGCTTAGGTTGATTTTGAGATATGTTGCATGCAAGTGATGTTTTTATGGTTTCATGATGATAATATGTTGAATTCTATTTATTCTATGATTCATGATTCTGAGAATTCAAATAAAAGACTTTGATATTAAGAACAACGTATTATCATAAGATCCAAAGGGATGTTATAGGTGTTCTTTACATATATTATGCATATATGAATTGCATATATTGTGTGTATATACATATACTATGTGTATATGAATTACATATATTGTGTGTATATGGATGTAACACAAAAAAAAATACTTGGACTACTAGGCAAGGGACCCTAAATCTAATGGAATGTGACATAAAGAATTGTCTTTCCACTCAAGGGGAGGTATTTTGATAAGACCATCAAGAGATTGGACACCCTTTCAATCTAACATACAACTAAAAATAATAAATTGTTTGAAATGTCAAATGTAAGTAAGTGTTTGACTTTGAATGTGTTGTTAGTTTGAATTAATAACTTGAATGTTTTTAAAATGATCCACAGGGCTATGTGCTCACCATTCCTCTTTTATCTTTTCTAGAAATTGAATTTTATGATGAAGCTTAGTAAGGATTTGGATCGCTTCTTTTTAGAAAGTTTCTATTTTTATTTCTAATGTAAGGGCATATTGTCCAAGTTTTAAATAAGTTAGACTTCCACTGAAATAGTTTCTATTTTAGAGTTATGTACTTTCTTTCTTTTAGTAGTTTAAATTCAAGTTATGTACTTGTCTCATTTAATTCAAATAATGAATTAAAGAAAAGGTTCTTTATCTCTTTGTGTTGTCTTATTGAATTAAATTAAATAAATTGGGTTGTGTGTTCATAATGTTCAATAAGAATTGGGACAAAGGAATTAAAAAGGCAAGTTGTGTACTTGTAATGTAACACTGGCCTGCCCTGCCTTGTGGATAAATTCAATTGAAAGTCTCGGGGATTGAGGTGATACAATCATTTACTACTTTCAATTGTAGGGCATCGGAATTCCATTTGATTTATGTTTTTCTTTTATCCATTTATTAAACTAGGCCATTGGGCCAGGTATTAATTATTGACTCATTTTGAACTCAAGCCATGGGGTCGAAGTCTTTCATTATTTATGATTTTGATTTACCTACGTCTAGTTGACATACCATCCCTATGTTTAATCATGCATGATATTATTGTCTATGTGTAATAATCCCACATCGAGCTAGCCATGGAGTGTTGCCTAAGCTATAGGTGCATTCGTGGGTATCTACATTCAATGATGCCTTTTGGGGGCCTCAAGTTTGAGTCTCGCCAAGAACAAAATCCCACATGCTAGGCATGTCTAAGGTGGGGACAATATCATCGAGTTGTGGGCCCGAGGTGTTACAAATGGTATCAAAGTCGCTCTGTGTGTGATAGTGGTGTGAGTCCTGAGGACAGGACTACTCCCAAGGGGGGTGGAGTATACTAATCCCACATTGGGCTAGCCACGAAGTGTTGCCTGAGCTATAGGTGCATTCGTGCGTATCTACAATCGAAGAGGCCTTTTGGGGGGCTCTAGTTCAAGTCTCGTCAAAAACAAAACCCCGCACGCTAGGCGTGTCTAAGGTTGGGACAATATTGTCGAGTTGTAGGCTCGTGGTGTTACACTATGTTTATGCAATGTGATATTTTATTGGGATGGTATGAGAAAGAAGGAAAAGAATGTAAGTAACATCTCGATTCCGAAATATGGTAAGTAAGAGTAACTGCATCGGTTGACTTGATTCCGTCTCGAGGTGAGATACGAAGATGCCCAGTCAATGGCGTATGTGATAAGATTTAGGGGCTTAGGGTTACATAGGCAAACTCTGCTAGGTGTAGGTACTTGCTACATTTGCTCTTGAAGTCAAAGATGCAAGGTCCCAACATATCCTCTTGTGTCTGAATGACTCTCTCAGACTAACCATTAGTTTGTGGATGGAAAGCAGTGCTTATGATGAGTCTGGTGACCAAGTCCTTCTATAGACTCTTTTAGAACTATGACATGAATCGAGAGTCTCTTTTTGACACTATGATCTTTAGCACACCATGAAGTTGTATTATCTCCTTCACATTGAGTTCTCTTAGCTTACTGACTTGGTCTGTGGATCTAATAGGCAAGAAATGTACCAATTGGTAAGACGATCCACAATTACTCATAGCATATCTTCTCCTTTTTTGTTATGGGGTAATCTGCTAACAAAGTCCATGGTAGTGTTGTCATACCCCAAAAGTCAATGAAATAATTATAAAATTTTGGGATTTATAAATATAAAATAATTTAAATAAATAATTTAAAAAATTATAAATGCTTTAGAATCATGAATTACATGTCGAGACAAACTTAAAATAAGTATTAAATAAAAAAATAATTCAAGCACAATAAACCTTGGGAAAAACCCATGAAATCATGGTTTATGAGATGTTTGATCAATGTACAAAACGATCAGCGAACCAGGTGTAAATTAGAACTCTGCACAACAACCAAGCACTAGTTACCACAGTAATGAGAACTGAACGCAAAAAACCAAAAAAATAACAATGTTCTGATTACCGCAGTAATGCTTGTGATTACTACAGTAATGGGACTAGAACCTATAGAGTTTAGGGTTATGGTTATTGCGGTAATACGTTGAATTACCACAGTAACATGTAATATATATATATATATATAACAATGTTCCGGTTACCGCAGTAATACTTGTGATTACTACAGTAATGGGACTAGAACCTATAGAGTTTAGGGTTATGGTTACTGCGGTAATACGTTGAATTACCACAGTAGCATGTAATATATATACATACATACATACATACATACACACACACACAGAGATATCTATATATATATATATATATATATGTATGTATGTATGTATGTAAACAGTGCATCGAAAAACCCAAATCTTCGTTGTGCAACTCTACAATTGCACACTTACTTCCAAGAATCGATACCAGCAGGCCCTAATTGACCTATTCCTCCTCCTAGATGCATTCTAAACCAGTTTTAATCTACTCCATTCCCCTCTAATAGTCTCACAAGCATCATTAGAAAATAAACTGCAAAGTTTGTAATGAACTTGAATTGTGGCACCATTCCAGATGGCTCTACAAAGGTAAGGTCTCGGTTCATGCTAAATTTACGTAGTTAATCACTATTGCAGCATGGTTTAGAGATGTAAATGATCCATTTACTATAACAGAATAGAAGACACATTTGGAGGTGTTCTAGTGAGTTGAACAAGAAGAGCAATGAGAAACCTGTTTTTGTTCTACATAATACTCATTTTTTAGTCCTAAGTTAGTGTGTTTAAGTCCCCTGCATAGAATGAAATGTGAACAAGAAGAAACACGCACCAAAGATATTGTGTTTCTGGGAACCACACGACTACCATGGTAGTGCGAGTAACTCCCTCGGGTTACCACGGTAACGATGGATTAAATTCATTTTTCATGTTTTCATGCACAGATCCAAGTGACTGTGATAAAATTCTTCTCTATCGTGGTACACAGAAGAAGAACATGATAGTACACACTTGATATTACCTAAAAGAACACCAATTACTACTTAGATTAAGTGGACATTGAATCATGGTTTAACGATACTAAATTATGATATCACCCCGTTATCGGTTGAGAATTCAAAACATAGGAACAAGGATTAGAACAAGCAGAGCATAGCAGCAGGTGGAAGTGATTATCTTGTTCTCTTGTTCTCTAGAACAAGCAGAGCATAGCAACATGATGTGTGTTTACATTTCCTGAATGCATAAAAACATGCTAGGAAGTTATTTGAATGATGCATGATTGACATGATTCCATGAACACGGTATGATGCGAGTTGCATGCTCTACTAATACATATGCATTTTATGACATGAAATGATTATTGCCATATTTAGATTTCCATGAGATAATCAGCACAATTGAGTTATTGTACAATGATGCATTCTATATGATGAAATGATAACTATGCTTGTCATGAAATGTTTGATGATACACAAGCAAAGATAAATTAAGAATTTAACCACGTATCATCCCAATGATCCATGGGGGATCATTGTGGGTGTTCTTGTGATAAGGAATGATGGATTTGTCCCTAGTTTTCAATGATAGAATTATGGATACAACCCTAGTTCTTAGAAAATGGGTGATGAGTGTGTATCTCATTTTCGGGTTGGCTAATGGATGTGTTTCCTATCCCAATGGAATTTGGCATGTGTTGCACTTTCTCTCTTTCTGTTTAATGAGATCATGATGAGAGAACACCTAGGTTAGGCCCTTCGGTCTAATTAACGACTATGAATAACTTAATGTTTGAAATGCCTAATGATTGATAAGTAGTTGCACGTTTTGTGTTTGATTTAAATAGTGCTACGGATGTACTGTGTATAATCCATTGGGCTCTTGAGTTCACCCTACCTTTCCATTTTAGGTGATCTTTGAGGCAGTTCAAGTTGATGGTACTACCAGTACGATAGTAGCTTGGGTGTATGACCCTCCAGGCTAATTTTAAATTATTAATTGTCTTTATGATTTAAACTTTGGCCACATAGGCCATGTTTAGATATTTTAGTTAGAAACTTTTTTCCACATTTTATTAAACTTTAAATGTTGAAGTTAATGACTTAATTATTTGATGATTTCTAAATACTTTCTATGTGTTACTCCTTGATGTGTTCAAAGGGTTGATTAATCATTTATGTGAGTTTTAGTGTGTACAGAATGTGTTTAATATTATTTGCAATGTGAGAATAGTAATGTCCCATTTCTGGGCGGATGACTCGTGTATACATATTTAATGTAAAATGGGTGCGCTTCTCCATGTAACAGAAATGAAGGACTAAGAACTAGGGTGTTATACTGCTCATCTAGACATTTGCGAAATTGTTTGGGTCTAGTGAATTTTGAGTAAAAGCCTATGTCATTGGGCAAGAGTGGTATGGAACACTTGAACTCGGAGGCATAGATGGAAGCTTAGAAATTTCACTATGCTAGCGTGAATTGTGTGTTAATGGAATGGTTGTTTGCATGTTCTTAATGTTCTGATTTTGATGTAACACCCCGAACCCCCTGAGCTCTTGTTTGGACTTAACCACAAGGCGAGTCTAGGCCGGTATTACTTTACAAGTGACTCACACTTGACTTTCTAATTTTTTTATCCAAGTCTTATTGAATATTCAGAGTACTTGACTCACTTAGATTCAAATAATTAATTTAACAAGACAAAACAATTAGAGATAAAAGAAATCTTTAACATTCTTTATTATTTGAATAAAGGAAAGAGTATGGAACTCAAATAAAACTATTATAGCAGAATATCAAAATTTGGGCAACATGCCCTTATAATTTGTCGAGACCCCTTCCCTAGGATGAAGGGCGAACCAACCGGCACAGTGTCCCAACAAACCCGCTCGCAAGCCGAGCTTGCCGAGACACCGTTAAGCCTCAATCGTACTACCTACATCACACACTATCAGGGTAATCATAAGTAATGCAGAAGAATTTAACATATGAACACCAATGAGAACTTCATATTTCCAAAACAAGTCATTACACATGTGTAGCAACGGGAGAGACTATTCATTATATACAGACCATCCTCACCCCTATACATGGTTCTACCTCTCAAAACATAATAACAGAAAGGGAAAATACAAGAAATCCTACCCAAAAGAATAAGAGAGGGCAGTCCTACGCAATGACCACTCCCTTGCCCTTATCCGCGACTGAAGAACCTGAAATGTTAGAGTAGTGAGCCTAATTGTCCACGGTGGCTCAGTGAGTAAT